>OMKK01029988.1:0-22426 GCA_900302305.1 Polymixia japonica | reverse complement strand
AGATACAAAAGCCTCCCTGGCAATGACGTAAACCTCCAGTAATGGCATTGGTTGTTAGCCCTTTCATACAGTATTCATACTTTGGTGTTAGTATAGTTACATAGCACAGTATAGTTAACATAGCATAGTTTGGTGTCTTTGATTCAGGACCATGACCCCATCAAAGGCAGCGATGGAGCAGCAACTATAACATGCCTGCTATGCATCTTGGTAATCTATACATTTCTCCCAGATGCTAATACTGTATTCGCTGCATATCTCTTGACTCTATTTCCTCACCAGTGCTCCCTGGCTTGCCAGAGTAATGCTGATGCAGTTGCCTAGCAACCTGGAGCAGTGGCTTCTTCATTATTGAAACTATGCTTGATGATGAGGTCTTTTCTTGGAGCCAATGGCAGGTCATTTGCTGTTCTCCTGGCTGTCAGAGGTAATGTTTGAAGTTAAACCAAAAGACCTTAATCTGTATTAAGACTGATAGAGTTCTGACATGTTCTCCCAGTAAGTGGCTTCTTGTCAGAGGATAAAAGGCTTGGAGGGGAACTGACAAACTCTCAAAGTGAAAAATAGACATTAATAAATAGAATATTATATCAACATGTGATGTGAGCTATATGTGATTCAAGTCCTTCAGTGTGACAAACAAATATTTGCTTTATGTTTATGAACGAGGTAGGGTGTGAAACAATTAATTATTGAGATTGCTGGGCAGAGTGCATAGTGAGTTGTTGCTGTGAGCTGAAAATCAAGGAAAAAGTGGGGCCCATTTACATGAGTTAACAATTCCAACACATATAGAAGTTGTATCAAGATGCTGTCACAATAGGTTACATAGATACGGTTACATAGGGAGAGCTGCTGTCTGTAAAAGTAGTTCTGAGAAAAATGTTTTAAATGTCTAGAAGCCCCATCTAGACATGATCTTGATACTTTTAGCTAGACTGGGTTTTAATGTCAGGTGCACACAGGATATTACACACCCTAAAAGGCCTACAATTAGATTTTTCCAAACTACATTTGGAGACACAATCAAATTGTAACATTTAATCAGTAGAGACATTAGTGTTGTAATGCCAAATGGAAGTTGTGTGTGTGTTATAAATGCATCAAACCTTATTATTGCCAATTTTGCCATGTCTAGCAATATTGATTTGGTTGGTTGACCTGATGTGAGTTAAATTAAAAGCTGAATTATCATGAATCATAAGGTTAATCAGATGTACTGACTAGTACTGATAATACAACAATGACATTTTAAAATCTCACGGAAGAAAAATTTTAAAAATAAACTTCAGCAGTATCCAAAAAATGCCTCCAGGACATTTCACATTCCAACAGCAAAAGAAAACTACAAGTCAAAAAATTTATATTCAGACTATCTTCCTCTATGCTCCCATCAAATCCTATTCCAATGTATAGATTCCTTTAAAAGATAGGTTTGCGTGACAAATACAAGTTAGGCTCGTGACAAATACATTTTCCCTGGTTGGTTCAGTATTGAGAAACTTACCAGCGCATCATATTTCAATGTCAGGCTCCAATACAATCCTTCAGGGCTATAATTTCAGCCCTTAAAAACCGTGATACATCCTTTTCGAAAATGGGAAGCTCATAGTCAGTGTCTTCATAAGTCGTACTCAAAAAAGGGTCACAAACTGAACATTGCATCAAACGTTAGATCGAGTTTAGTAGGGCTTGGGCAAATACATTCTGGCTACATCTGCGCTGTGCATCCAAACTCTAGGGAGGCATGGTCGTGCAAGTTAGCTTGTTTGTTTACTCTCCAGCTAGCTAGTAACATAGTTCCAATTAAAGAGCATTGCTCTTATTTAAAATGAATTCTCAATAACATTAAAATAAGTGATCACTATGACAATGCTGTGAGCTTCCCGTTTTCGAAAAGGATATGTATCATGGTTTTGGAGTGCTCAAACGATAGCCTGGAAAGATTGTATTGGTGCCTGATATTGAGATATGCTGCACTGGTAAGTTTCTCAATATACCAATCAGTGAGATTATGCCCTGCATTTCTCACTATCACGCCAGACCATTGATACATAGAGCCAAACCTATCCTTTAATACAATTCAAAGATATACAACTTTCAATTTAAAACACACAGATTTTGGCTGTATGTGAGAGGGTCCTTCCTATAGAAGTCTCTTGTGCATAACATTCCATCTTAGAAAAGGCATATCTCCAGATTCCACACAGGCATTACATGTAGGATGAAGAAAGATGATGCATGTAATAGCCTTAAGGGTTTTATGCAGCTGACAAGAGTCACGTGACTCAGCTACAGGCTTTACAGCAGTCAATTGATTTAGCCTGAAAAGTATCGAGGATGATTTGTGCCAATATTAATTAATTCATTAAATAATTAATTAATTAAAAAGTGAAATGTTAACAGAAATACTTACATGTAACACATTTAATTACTTGTGTGTCCATATTTAGTTATTTATTTCTATATGATTATATATTTCTGTATTTAATTATTTATTTCTGTATTTAATTATTTCCAATATATATTTATTTAAATATGTAATTATGTATTGTCACATTTAATTATTTATTACTATATTTAATTATTTTGCCCTGCATTTATTTATTTCAGGATTGTTGGTGTTTTGTGCACTGAAATAACATCCATCAATGGCAGTGGGTGGAATCTAATATCCTATTGGGTGAAATTTGTAAAACAGTACGAGTAAACCCGGCCACTCTCAATCAGTTGATAGCCTCGTGGTAGTATAGGATTACCGCCATTATACTAATATCGCCATGTCGAAAAGCTGCCCTGAGCTACTATGGGAGGCAGCTAATTTAATACAAGAAGCTCTACGAAACTCCATACTGTCCATTCTCAATGTTTCACCTCAAGTCGTCGCTCAGCAAACACAGCATGCTTCCTCCAGAGACCCTGTCCAAGGTAAGCAGCTAATAGCTAATGCATTATGTTATAGCTATTTCAAGCTTCAAATATTTAAGTTTGAGTTGCAAGTTGTAGAAAATGGCATGGTTGATCAAGTCACCATTGAGTTAGTGTTACACATAGGTGTCTCAGAAAGTGCAAGAACAACGCATAACTCAGGTAGCTAATGTTAAATAAGCCAGCACCAGTGAACCAGCAAGAACAGAACCTCCAGATACCAGATCAGCCAGCACCAGTGAACCAGCAAGAAGAAAACCTCCAGTTACCAGATAAACCAGCGCCAGTGAACCAGCAAGAGCAGAACCTCCAGTTACTAGATCAACCAGTTCCAGTTTGACAACTGACAATGCAGTCATAATGCTTGATAGTGATGATTTTGAGAATAATGGTTTGTATACATACTGCAGTGCAAATATATCATACGACTGTGACTGTCAAAATGTTTTGCTTTCAGATTAAAAATATTTCATCATCAATATGTTGTGATACAATGTATCAATGGAGGTTCACAATGAAAAAGCATTGTTTTGCTGTGCGTTTGCATTTTTTTCCCTCTTACTGTTTTAGAGTGGAAACTATCTGTGTATCATTTGATCATTTCATATCCGATTTAGAATTCAAAATCAGAAAACAAACAATGGGCTGTTTTTTGTTCTTTTGATTTTGTTCTGAAGTTAAAAATAGAACACGAGAAAATACAGTATTTGTTGTCATGTTTTTCTTCATGGTTTTGTTTGTAACTGAAGTTTGTCAGTGTCAAAATACATTAGATGAAATCATTGACACATGGAAAAGTTAAACAAAGAACATTTTTATAGCCTTTTCTGCTCATTTTAGCAAGGGTGCCAATATTAGTGGAGGACACTGTATACTTACCTTGTTCCGGAAAAGGGATGCAATTTGCTTTACTTTAAACTATCACTTAGCATTTACCGTCAGTTCATCATTTAACGGTCAACAAACAAGATTAGACATTTGGTTTTAAAAAATAGTTTATTTGTGGATGTTTCTGTGATACAAATGTTGCATATTGTCAAGCAACCAAAAAACAGTATTGTGATGAAAGTAGACATTGAAATTGAGGCTGTACACTCATTGCTGATCCTAAAGTTGCATTATCAGCTGAATAAAAAGAAAATGATATCTCAGTCTCCCATGATTAGCAGAATTTGCACGGTCTCTAAGTATATTTCAATTGAGCCAGTGCAGGACCCCACTGGAACTGGCAAGCAACCTCTTCATCTGTGAGGCAACTGACACTCTAATCCTCGTCAATCTGAGAGAAATAACCTTCATGCAAAAATATTTAAGAATTACATTTAAATTTAAGTCTATACATTTTCTTATATTTAATACATTTTACAATCACATTTGATTTTTTCTTCATCAGGATCCAGCATAGATTGCATCTTAGCTGATTGTGAATTCCATTTAATCTGTTGCTGTACAAATTTGTGCATTTAAATTTTCAATTCTGTTTGATGTAGGTTTAAACATTTTAAATTCATCTTTATGATACAGTAAAATAGGGAACTAAAAGCTTAGTTTGTTCACCCACTGCCATGTACCTTTGGTTATGAACATTTCGTCCTGTGATGTGAGAGTTTCTGTTTGTTCCTCCTTGCCATAAATTCAGCTACATCTGTACTTTCTCCACCTTTGTCTGATTTGTATGCTCTATTGTAGTTATCATTCTAATCTGACCCATATATACACAAGTAAAACAAATTCTCAAATGATGGATACTGCGGTCTACCTTATGAGTTTGTGGTTACCGTCGATGTGCCACAAACTATTTTGAATATTGTCATCTTCTTAAAGTCTGCAAACAGAGACTTCTAATGGTAGTCCCCTCCAAGTCAACTCTGCGCAGAGTCCTGCACCCTTGAGACTGGAGGAAGCAGACACGCTGAGGCTACTACTGTGCAATTTATTACACCAGAAAGGTAGTCTGCCAGAACGTATTCTGTAACTTGCTCAACTAAAATTTTCACTACTAACCAGCCTTCTCCCGCTGCCATCTATGACTGCTTCACATAGCTAACTACCTGGAACTCGCACTCCTCTCGCTTTCAAATGGCCATGCATTCATTTGTAACCGGTATTAGAATGATGTCTGTGGACATCAGTCACAATCCGGTCCAACTCCTCATCACCAACAGATGAATACAGGTCTGTCATTCTGCAAGGAGGAGAAAAATCTTGAAATCATGGCTCGCAGCTAGATTCCTCTGATTTTTGACCAGACGTACAAGAATAACACTACATACTGTTGCTAACTAATTTGATCAACTTTTAACAGAAAAAAACGTACCTAATGCCATTACGGCGCATGTGCCTCCTAATGGTCCTCTTTGATACTCCAAACAACCTGCGATTTCATGAGCTGGCAAACCGCATACAACATAATGCTCCAGAGCACCAGCTGGTATATCGATGGACAGATGTCCAGGCCCTTAAGAAAATCCTTTAGTCCTAACTCACTGCAGCACTTCCTCCAATTTATCAATTATGGTATTGGTATTTAGTTCGCTGTCAGTGAGTGTGGATATTACTCCAATTATTTCTATGAACTGCTCGACTTGATCACCAATTGACTCAGGATTTGCTAAATTAGTTTCCATCTCCTCCACTACTGTTAATATATCCCTCACGATGGCATACATGAGAAGCATCCACTTCCATTGTCGAGGCCGCAACTTTCAAAACACAGCAACTGCAGGCAAAAGCAATCGACTTAAATAGCAAAATAATTAAATATAGTAATAAATAATTAAATGTGACAGTAAATAATAAAATTTGGAAATAAATAATTAAATATAGAAATAAATAATTAAATACAAAAATATATAATTATATATAGAAATAAATAATTAAATATAGACGCAAATAATTAAATGTGTTAGATTTAATTATTTCTGTTAACATTTCACTTTTTTATTAATTCATTAATTATTTAATTCATTAATATTGGCATAAATAATCCTCCATAGAAAAGCCTGCTATTGATGTTGTCAGAAAAGATAGTGTTCTTTTTACATTTGGCTTCTGTGAGCATGTCTTGACAGGATGTCAGTGCATTTACCTCCTTGTGTGCTAAATAAACAAAGGGAACAGACTTTTATCACATCAGAACATAGGAATATAAATTAATGACTGGGAGGGGAGAAGGCTGCGGGAGTCCACCTTGAGTATAAAAATAAAAATGCTGGAGCCTTGGGACCAGCAATAATGTCATTATATTTGGAAAACAATAATCTCCATCTCTCGTTCTTTCCCAGGAGTTTTGACCTTGTGCTCTTAAAATCCAAGGCCACCAAATACATGAAAAAGGTATTGTGAGATCAGAGATCTCTAGGAGCAAGATATACATTAAAAAAATAAAGTTATTGTGTCACAAAGCACTATGTATAGGTGTGCGATGAAGTTGTTGTTCAAGTCATTCCATGCATAAGATAAATTATGATTAGATAAACTTTAATTATCCCCGTGGGGAATTTGCAACAATTATAGGGTAGAGCAAAAAGGAAAGCGTAAAGTAACTTCTCAGAATAACATGAGACCCAACTTTCAATACACCGTTCTGTCTGACCATCACTTTGCTTGGGATGTCTGGCAAGTCCACACTGTGTCAGCAGTAGATTAGGTGTCCCTAAATACAAAACTACACAATGGCCTATACAGTAGACACATGCTGGGGGGAGTTTATCCTTAGCTAAATGTCTGCCTCCAGTGCCCACTGTTTTACTGAAAGATTTCCTGACCCTAGTAAATGCATTGCTTATCATTAGTGTTAACTGTGTGAATTTCTTGATGCCCAGAGGAACACAGATGTATTTCCCTGTAATTGAAGTTACGGCTGAGGACAGAAAGATCAGGTCTTCTGTGTTCTGATGGAATTAGAGCAGACATCATAGAGTCTTATTGGATTCCAGATGTATCTAACAGTTTTAGGAGTTGTCTGTTTGTGTGCTGGGGCACCAAACCAAAACATCCTCTCTGGCTTTGGGTTGGGAGCTATGCGCTGTGGAGAGGAACTGGAAATAGGAAAAACTGCTTATTTAAATCATGGCCAAAAGTGGACTAACATCGCTTCTAGTGGCCTGAAGTGGGCCCAATCAATTGCTGAACTCTGCTTTTAAGTCCCTGGAGAGTGCTCAGCATTACACTCACAACTGCTCCAATACCAATTATAAAACGTGTTGTTTCGATCCTGGACATTTATTGGCTAAGACCGTGTTCTACTATTCATGATATACTCATGGCTAAATAGAATGTTTGTACTTTATTTTAATATCAGTGCACATTCAAGACAAACATTCAATCCAATCCACATTTGATCCAATCCACGAAGTTAGGTACAAACTATCGTTAGATGTACCCGAGATGGAAACTTTGATAACGTTTGCTAGCATATGTTGCTAGCTTAGCATTCCATTAACCACTGCTTAGTAATCAAATTAATTCAGCGTAAGGAAACCCTATACCATCCAGTAAAAAAACATTTAATTTTAAGGTTGTTGTGTCTTTATTTTGTGATTACAATATATATGTAGCAACTGTTTTACAAAAGCAATATGGCACTCAAACCAGTGGTATGTCATGAATATTGTCATGGCTAGGGGGTGTTGTTAGACACAATGCAAAGCAGAGTCAACCCCCTACCCATGACAATATTCATGATATAACACAGGTTCGAATGTCCTATTGCTTTATAAAATACTGATTAATTGATTCTTTCCCTGACGGTTGTTTGACTCTGACACAATGGAAATTGTCATTGAGGCTAAAGGCAGTGACAACAGAAGAAAACACAAAGCAGCACTTGACAGTATGCTATAAACAAAGGACAATGGGGAATGCAGTGAATTCCCATCTTGAGTTAGAACAGGCCGCCATTACATTATTATTATGTCCTGGAAACTGCACTCTATACAAAAACACAGATGATCTAAACATACGGTTTGGTCTGTGGAGACAACTAGTGTTCAGTTGTTTTCACTGAGTTATTGTGCTGAATAAAATAGAATAATACACTGCCAAATAATGAACCAGACATAATTAATTCTGGGATTAGGAGTTTCCCTGCCTAATATTCAGCTATTGCATCACACTGCAGCAAGGGAATTAACACTATTGCTGGTAATGTTCTCGGTAATGATTATGTACTGAAAGAGGTCCTGGAGTGTTTGTGTGTGTTTGGGAGGCCAGATAAAAAAAAAAAAACTTTCTTGCAGGTCCACGCAGTAATAGTTAATGCTATTCACTGGCATAGAACATCACATCATGTTCTACGCCATGACAAGAATAATTAAAGAGAATAACATGACTATGTGCTGTTGTTACCTGACTTCCTGGATTGTGAAATGAGATATTAAGAGTCTCTCTGTGGTTTGACAGTGTGTGGCAAGATGACGATTGTACATTTCTGCTGCTGCCCATCTCTGAACAACAATTTCATGGGCTGTCATAAGAGCTTAGCTGAGTGATGGCGGACGTTGACTCTGACTGCGTTTACAGCCCAGCTGGGTCTCCCAGGACCCCCACTGGTCCCTTGTGGCAGTATGGGGAACCCTCCCTCCTACTTCCATCACAATCACTGCCACTTCCATCAAGCACCAGAAGTGGAACATAACTCATTACAACCAAGACTGGACATCCATGATGATGATTTTTATTTTCTAAATTTCATAATACCGCCCTCACCTTGGATAATTTTTAATTGTATTGTTGTCAGCAGAAAATAGCAAACCGTAAATCAACAGCAGACCAAATGATAAAATAAATTATTTACGTTACTACTGTAGTTACTGATCAATTTCCTTTTAGCAATTTAGTGACAAGAGAAAAACCTTCCGTCAAATACAAATAAATCACAGCAAGCTACTATAGTTTTCCTTGAAACTCACAGACTTAGCCCTGGGCTGTGGTGTCCATCAGCAATATAAGGAGGACATTCATTAATTTGTCCATCAGTTCCAACAGACCTTGCCTCTAAGAGCATGAAGTCACCGTGGGCTGCCAGTGATTTCTCGGTGTTTCCATCTCCGGAGGTGGCTTGCCACGGCAGTTTGACTGTGAAACCAGTATAGGAGCAGCAGGGGCGTGATGAGGTAAAGCAGAGTTGACACTTTCTGCACGCGCAGCTGGGAGCTGAATCATCTCCTTCGAGGAGCAAACCCGTAGGAGCTCAGCAGGGCTCCAGCACACACAGGAGTGAGAACAGGAGAAAGAACTCCCCGCCTCTAAACCTACACAACAACAAAGTGGAAGGAGTGCAAAGCAACAAGGCTTCCTCCTTGCCTGGACAGTAAGCTCAGAGACACTCACAAATGTGATTATCAGTAGGACAGCTTGGGGAGACAGGAATTATAGCAACACAGAGAGAGTCTTACCACAGTGCCACCCATGAATTAAATCATGCAGTGAGTAGCACTTAGGGTTACTGTTGATTTGCTCATCTCTGCTGCTGCAATGCCATTACATTATCACTATGATTTTAAGATATAGCGTAATTACATAATTATGTAGCAGTCTAGGGAGGAAATTGGAAATAGTAGCACTGTTCCGTTATTATGTTATTATCACCTCAGAGTTGTGAAACTTTTTTTTTTTTTTTTACCAAAGCTGAAGAAAGTTTGAGAAGCTATATAATTAGTTTAAAGCTGTGAGAACATACAGATACTTTATTGCTGCAGTATGTGTTCACAGTATGTGTATGCCGTTGTACTAGCCACTCGACAGAGACACAGAGAGCCCTGGTGATGTAATGGAGTCACAGGTAGCTGGAAATACCAGAGGGTAACATTTAGCAAAGTCTAATTAATTAACTGAATGAGGCAGGCTTTAATGACACACAACACAATATTGATTGTGGATAAAACTTTGTACACCCAATTACTTTCCACTCTAGGCTGTGGTAGGCTGTTAGGGCTGTCGCTTTTTATTCGAAATTCGAACATTCGTTTGAATGTGGGGGTTGCTGCGTTCAAATATATTCAAATGAATTGCGTGCATTTTAAATTCGTTCAAATTTTGGGGAAAAAGTGACAGCCCTATAGGCTGTAGACATTTTTGATTATTTAAGGGTAACCAAAAACCTTACCCCATGTAAAAGACAATCACAGCAGCAAGATGTAGTCTGTGCTATGGATTACATACTTCTGGTACCACTCTGAATGTAAACCTACTGTAGAACACATAATAAGGGTATCTATAAAGATTTACGTTAATAAAAAGTTATTACACAGTAACAGTGCTTTATGAACGTGGTTGTAGACAGTCAAGTTATGCATTGTATACCAACACATTACAAAGTGTAATAAAATGATTACATCTCATGATACTACAAAACTACTGCCACAAAGACTCACAGGTAACCCTACCCCCAGGCACAAGTTTAAAAGCCTGCAGCTACAACATCTTGAGAGCTTATATCACATAAAATGCAGTTTATCGCAGATCCACCTCTTCAGTGTGCTTTAGTGTAAACAGTTTATGCAAATGCAGTCTGCAAAGCTAACATGATACAGGTGTCATATATGGCAGCATATCAGTGCTAAAATCTGCCGAGCGCAAATGAGATCCACGCTCCTCGATATCCGTGCGCGCAACTCAAACAGCCGCACACACATATGATTTTTGCAAGCGCTTTCACGGCACTCATGAATGAACAGAATATCTCTGCTCGCGCGAACAATATTGTAGCCTGTGGGCGGACCCAGTCACCATTGTATACCTAAATATAATTGGTTACAGTCCTCGTCTTTTATCAGTGGCAGCTGCCTTTATATCGGCACAAGTAAACAAGAAAGGACTAAGAAACACCATCTCAATGCTTCCTGAGAAATGGCTGTGGAAACGCCTCACGTAAGAGATATTTCATTTGACTAGTTTCATTATTGCTACATTTACATTTTACTAAAACTATGACGGAAACGGGCCTAAATTATTAGACTAGCCCACCGTTGGCTGATTATCTAGAACTAATCAGACTTCTGATCAGCTAGATCTGGCTAGTTTGATTAGCTAATCTAATCAGCTAACGGCTAGTCTAATTAGTGTTAGTAATTAGTGATAGACCTAATTAGTGTAATCAGTAAATGTAAATGCAACAGTACTGTGAAAGCACTCGCAAAAATAATATGCGTGCAGCTGTTTGAGTTGCGCGAGCGGCTCGTGTGGATGTCATTTTGCGCTTGCCGCCGTAGTCATAGTAGAGAGAGGTTTCAATGGGACATAATGACACTAAGTGTAGCAATGCTGTACTGCATTGTGCTTGAGGAAAACGGCAGTGAGTAAAAAACAGTTGAAACGCACGCACACACACATACACACAACATCAGACAAAGTGGTGCCTTTTAAAGAGCTTTGAAATGGATTTTGCCTTAAAGCATAAGAGCAGAGTTATTTTAGTCAAAGTGTTGTTTTGTAGCTTACAAACAAGCTCTGAGAGATATGAGTAGCTCTATATTACTTACAGATAATAAGCATGAATGCAGACAAAGATAGATCAAGCCAGAGGTTAGAGGCTGGGGTAGAGTTTAATAAATAATGGTGACTGAGTTGTATTATATTACTTGTTTTCCACAAGATCAAAGTAGGCACACAGTATTTTTGGACTTAATTATTTTGTGTTCGTCAGCACAATGGGCCACCAGTCACTTTGGCAGGTAACCAACAATCATTTGGAGGTCTTAATTACAATCTCTATAATAGTTATCTAATCTAAAAGTCTACTTTTACAAAGGATTTACAAGCCACTTTAGCCAATTGACAAAAGTTAGTTTCCTGTCTTGTTCCAGTTGGATAAAGGGCAGCCCACTAGGAAGGACCACACAGAGCTAGTGGGGAAAAAAAACATTCTCCTAGTTTTTTCTTCCATGTCAGTGAGTAAGTGATAAAGCAATTGAAGGAGCAGTTTTGAAAGGCATCCTGGTCCCTGGGTGTACGGTGGTAGGATGTCGACAGTCCACTGAGCTTCTGTTCCCCTTAACACCCCCAAAGTTTGAACAGCAAAGGTCATCAAAGCATATCACATGGACTACCCAAAGTAAAAAACTGGAGCACTCTTGCAACTGCACGTTCTTTTATTTAGGGGCTGACTGACGTTTCGACAGAGAACTTTTGACTTTGAGAAAGACAGTTCTCTGTCGAAACGTCAGTCAGCCCCTAAATAAAAGAACGTGCAGTTGCAAGAGTGCTCCAGTTTTTTACTTTGGGTAGTCCATGTGAAGTGCCCAGGTGGTGCTTTTTATTTGTATGCTGTCCTTCACTGTTGAGCACCAGGAACTCTATTCCAGGCTTGGTTGAGGCGCGGTGGATCTTCTTGTTGGTCATCAAAGCATCTCGTATCCATAAGTGGATCTTAAAAGTTATGTCAGATCTACCACTTTACCGCTGTGGAAAACTCAAAGCATTTTCTGCCACCCTGTACTAGGAAGTATTCATGAGGAACAGAAGACAATGCATTGCACACACTGAGAGAAAAAAGGGACCACCAAAAATTTGGACCAATCGGTGCTACCAAGAACAACCGTTGCTGTCATGTTTTTCCAGTCAGGACACATTATCAGCAGAACCAGATCAATAAATGTCCAATTTCTTTTAGAGTAAATGAAACAGTGCTTGAGTCTTGTTTGCTGAAGCTCTACCTGGTTGCTAGGCAGCCCAGTTAGGATGACAGAGAGCGCTGGATTGAGGGCTCAGTCAGCGTCACCAAGGATATCTTCAGTCAACGTTAATTGCTTTATTAAAAAGGTCAGAAACAGACTGTTTTCAACCTTTTTGTGGTCTAGCAACGTGTGATATTCCATTATACCTTCTCAATTTCATCCTCTTTCTGTCATCTCAAACCTTTTTTCCTGAACATGAACATAAACATGAACATGAAAAACAGGCTCACCAATAATAACACTATATTCATTCCAGGTGCAATACAGGTGCTTTATCTAGATCTATCTGTACTGCATGTGGCATGAGAGACACAACAGGAAAAGCACGCACGCACACACTGCTGCACACACTATAATAACCACAGCCCTATTGCCTATAAAGTCGCTATAATTAGTAACTTGAGACCATCTCAACCACAATAAAAGGCCAATAAAATCAACATGTTCTCGGTTGTTGGTTAGCTATTCAACATTAATGGCTCTTCCCACTGAAGGGTGCAGAAGATAGGCGAGTTTGAGGTTTCTCGGGTCACTTATCTTAATCGCTCTGTGTACAACAAATTTGCTTTTCATCTCTGAAATCAAATAATTCTTGAATACATTCTGGCATAACATCTCACACTATTTCAAGATATCATCAGACGCTTATTAGTTTTGTGTTGACTAGCCCCAATTCAACAATAGGTAAAATGGATTGAACTTGTCTCTCAATAGGCAGAACACCCACAAAAACACCATACACACGGCTGCATGTACACACCAGCACAAGTAAATGGTAAATGGAGTGCATTTATATAGCGCTTTTCTAGTCGATTTGATTTTTATGAGGCGTGATTGACACACACATTCACGGCGGCGGCTGCCGTGCAAGGCGCACACCTGCTCAGCGAGAGGTTTCAGTGTCTTGCTCAAGGACACGAGGATGCCCGACATGGGGATCGGACAGGGAACCCTACGATTACTGGACGACCCGCTCTACTGGCTGAGCCACACGTCAGCCTTGTCACTATTCACCCTCTGATTGGTTTGTCCACACAGTACAAATAATAAAGGTTCTTGGTGAGGCAAAATCAAAAGCAGGGACATTGCATGTTATTACCTCTACCCCCCTCTCTCAACAGAATGTCTTCTTTCTGCCAGAAGAAATTTTCCCATAATAAGATTGAGAAAGATGTGATGTATTGCAAATGCCCCTGAACAGCATACCGAACAACATCAACAACAACATATTTTCTTTATGCAAAACAACTTTGTCGTGTTGAAGCCCTAGTTTGGCAATTGACTTGTACAAAATAATCAGTTGACAGCCGAAAGAATTCCTGACATTTCCTTTGTGGAGTCATTACATCTCTTCACGGAAATGTTACGTTCTTTCACAGGAAGTGGGATGTGGCCTGAAGCTTGACAAGAACCTACTTTTTAGATAAACGAGCGCTTCATCCGTCAAAGGATTTCAGTTTCCTCTGGACCAAAGCATGAATCTAGCCCAAAGCAGAAAAGTTTCCCATTTCAAATAACAACTCTTAAACTTTCCTCAGACAGTGTGTGTGTGTGTGTGCGTGCGTGCGTGCGTGCGTGCGTGCGTGCGTGCGTGCGTGCACGTCAGGCCTTTGATCAAGGGGAAATCGCACCACTGCCCACATGCACTCAAGGCATATAATGCTGCCAGAATGAGCTCAGACAGCCTGCTACTAAACAGGGCCGATGTCTTTCAGTTGTCCACTGCTGCAGCAGCCAGCCGCGCCCAATTGCTAATTATATTCCTTTCATTCACAGTGGACAAAACTAATGAAGTGATATGGCTGATAAACAAGGATGTGACTAGACGATATATATGTCTGTGCACATGTGTGTGTTTGATTAAGTGTCATAGATATAGCTTCTTTTAAGCTCTGAAATTGTCATGCTAAAAACTATGATTATTTGTCACTGCTTCTTGTTCTGAAAAAGTCTCAATGATTGGGTAATTGTTGCAGATTTATGTCAAGGTCTAAACCAAATACATATTCACTTGTGCCGATGCAACCTCTCGAGTATATGAACACCCAGGCAGCTTGCTAATCAGGTTTTTACTGAGCACCAGAAAATGCCATGAGGGATCAGGTGAGTTTACACAGAAACAAACAAGGGGAAATCAACCTTAGCCAGTGCCCAATCAATGCCTGCACAGCCTGACTGATGTTAAAGCACGATGAGGTAGAGCTCTAATCAAGGAAAAGGTCACAGTTGTCCTCTGGTCTTTTTAGAGAACCTGTCTAGGTTTATTTTATTCCCTTGGCATGGGCCTGGTTACACTGCATTCCGTTTAGAAAGAAAGTAAAGTACTGACTGGACAAGAAGCTGCCTCTGCCGCGTTGTTGTCAAAAAGCCCTTCCAGTCCCTGCTAGTTGGCTAACTATAAATTAGCATTTTAAACGGGCATCCGAGTAAACCTTCAGATTGCCACATTCAATATCCAATCGAAACATTCCAACAAGTTTTACAGGAAGAAGAGTAGAAGGTACACTATGAACACAAAATCTGCACTGTGTAATCAAAAGAATATTCCTCACAATAAACTATTGCTATAGACCTACAGTATATATAGAATATAGTATTTCAGAGCTATTCTTTGAAGCTATGCTATTCAATTGCTTTAATAAATGTAATGGATATAGTATGAAAGAGGTACAAACCAAGCAGCATAACATATCAAAATTAATGTTTCATATTGACAGAAATAAGCACAGTCTGGAGGTTCAACAAAGAGAGATTTGTAGCAGAGCTGCAGTATTAAACAGCTCCAGCATTAGAGAGAAGGGTTGAGATTGAAGGATCAAACCTGCTACCATTACCAAAGGCAGCCATCCCTATCTGGGCAAGAGGAAGAACTTTTCTTAGCCACGTCGAGAGAAAGCCTTTGAATACTATTTACCTGACAAAAACACACATGCTCACACAAATGTGTTGGATCAAGTGTGCAACATTCTCATGGTTGGCATTGAGGCTGAATTATATAAAAAATGGGTTTTTGCACACTGGGGGGTCCAGGTTGTAAGCATGCATTTGCATTAAACATGCTTCATCCTTCAGGAGTCAGTCTGATTTGTTACTTTAAAAGCTGCATGATAATAGAGTGATGTGGGTGGGCTAAAAACCATTAACAGAAGAAAATGGAAGCCGGCAAAGCCTGCCTACAGTGTTTTAGCCTGCCTATATGAACTAGGAATACATAATACACTCAACAAAACTATAGGGCTACATGTGACAGTCCAGTGACTGGATGGGACTGTTTACAGACTTGATGTTAGCACATGCCACCAGCACATGTTGCTCAATACAGGACACCAGGTGTGACAGGATGACATATCTTTGTTAAAAAAAAGGCCGTGTGGTTGTTTTTAGTATACACAATCCTAACAGTACATTTTCCACAGTGTATTTAGTGTTTTACTAATTCTGGTTAATATTTTACTGGCATCTTCTCAATCAAACTTAGACAACAGTATAAATCCTGACAATTTTCAGCATACTAATGTTGACTAAAATATTTTAAATTCAGTATAGTTTGGACAGCCCACTGCAGAAACGACACACACTTTGGGCAGGGCATGTGTCCCTCCCTGCTTTAGATCAGGGGCCACCAGCCCAGCCGGGGATAGTAAAGGCTATTCCTCATTCCCATCCTGGCTGATGTTACGACGTGATCACCATCACAGACTATGAATAATCTGATAAGAACTAGGGAACTGCGTAATACAAACACGATTACCCTCCTTATCAAAACAACTGTAACGGGAAGCAGGTTTCAGAAGCACACTGTTGGACAAGGGCCTGCCAAGTTTTGAAAGAAACAAGGAAACGCTGGACTGTACTCTATGACTCAAAATGACCAACAGTCATACCGAAGGAAAAGGAAATAAGTCGTACATTTAAATCTATATGCCTGTATTTAAAATGTAACGACACCCCCAGATCTGAGCCTAAAATGCTACAAACTTGGCAAGCGGCTGAGAGGGGATGTGTGGATGTGTGAGGCAGGAGGCCTTTTTTTTCAAATATAAATTTCATGATGTAGAGTAATATCAAAACAGTCAACTGTATGTCAGCATTGGCCTCACAAGGCTCAGGCTGATTTAAAACAGCAGATGGCACGTTGAGCCATTTTCAACCCATGAAATGACGAGTTTTATAAATGTGGTGTCATTGTCAATATTAACACCAACCTTGATGCGTTTCATCACAGTACAGTTATACAATTTAGCTTACAGCTCAAAAAACACGTTTAAGTGTACAGTACTTTAACAAGATGAAGCAGTTAACTTGAACCAGAGGACTGGTTAGTTTTCTTGGACCTCAAAGGATGAAACAAAACAGTCATAAAACATTTGGCACAATGGAAGTGGTATAGCATTATAGGTTATAATCCTAAAATGGTTTAAAGTCCAGTTATCCAGCCTTTCTCCAGAGACTGCAATCATTGTTGAAGGAAGAAAATAAAAACAGGACTTGTTCACACTCTGCTCATTAGCTGTGCCTCATAAGACTGGCGCAGACAAAAGAACCCTACATCTAATTTGCTTCACTAAATCCATCAGTCCATAAGCCTAATTAATGCAGCGGTTAATCGATTTGACACAAACAATTAAGGCCATATTCACACTATTCTACCTTTCTGTTTAACTGCCACCAATTGTTTTTAATTTAAATGAAATGGGGACTGGCAGCAGGATGAGAAACATGCTAATTTTTTTTAAGACAAGGCTGCCTACTCTGCCTCCATCAGTCTTCTCTTTGCCCTGTTAAAAGTCAAAAATTAAACCAGCGGTTCATGAAACCTATGTCTTATTTTTTTGATGTAAACAAACTGTTGCGTCTGACATTGTAATGGAAACATGGAAAAGTGTGTGTCGCACAACCTGTTTTTGTGTCATTTTCTTTAATCAGCATAACATATAACATTAGTTGAGGCAGCACCCTACAAAAAGTGGAATAGTGTGGACATGCTGTAAGCCTCATCATTTTAACCAACGTTTGAATTGATCTCTAACAGAAATATTTTACATCCACTAAAAGTCTGACTACCTGTTCTACTTGCGTCAGAATCTATCCTGATAATTGTTCTCAATCTGACAAAACATTACCAAAATAGGTAGTCTTCATTTACTTCCACACAAAAACTCCTACTGAAGCCACCTCTACATGAATCCAAATCATTTAAGTGATCCGCAGAGCAGCAAACCAGTAATGTCGGTCAAACCAGTGACCAGAATGAGAGTGACGATCAGCCGTGGAGTTGCCAGGTCTTAATGAAATCAGTAAGTCAACAAACAAAAAAAAAGACAGTTGACTGCTGTCTGTTGGCTGGAAATGACTTTGGCAGCCTCCATGGGGACAGCTCTGTGGTGATAGGGTCTATCAACGAGAGATAAACCTGCCACCTCGTTACTGCCCAGGTGTGGAGGACTGTGACAGCTCAAATATGTTAAGAGGCTGATATTCCTGTTTTTCCTTTTTTTGTTTGTTGTAAGAGTCCAGACCCCCTGGTAAACGCTCGTATGGGGATCAACCACCCAGAACCCGTATGCCATTGTACTTTGTACTAGCGTTGAAAATGTTTGACCTGGCATATTAACGCGTTCGAGCGCTGCCGAGGAGAAGAGAAAGGGGACTTTGTCCAAACGGCGAGGGAGAAATGCAACACCACATCATAGAAAGTATCGCACGCACACGCACGCACGCACACAACCAGCAGCAAACGGCCACAATCCGCTACTGTGAGCGTGGATACAAAAAGCTCCAAGCTACGAACTCAGAAAAGAGAACCAAAAATAAAACTATGACTTACTGAATGTAGATGCTCTGAGATGTAGAGGACGTGGGGTTCACGCCTAGCTCCCAGCCCCAGCTGTTGTTGATGATGATGATGCTGTTCTTAAACCAAATGTTCTGCGGTATGACCTTAGAGATTACCTGTCGAGTGAAAAGGACAGCATAGTATTTTTTAAATACGCTTGTCAAAACAAATGCTTACCGTGGCGATTCAATCAAATGGTTACTGCAAACACTCTAGCGTACTCCCACGAAAAAGTCACAGTATTTTCCTTAAAAACAAATGAAAGACGGATGAGACTGTGATTGGATGAGATTACTACTGAGCACATTCATCACAGGATTATAAATCAAGCCAAACCGCAATATAGCGGCACACGCTCCATAAAATATAACAAAATGAACCACGAGGATTATCAAAGATAATGATTCCAAAATGAGACTTTAGTGGTTTTCTTTGGACACCTGGAACTGCCTCTGGGAACTGCCTTGCCCACTTACACACAGCAATTTGTCACGGCCTTTCATCACCACTCAACAACAGAATTGTTTTCTGTCCTCCCAAGATATGACAGAAAAGTCAGGTGGCCTATCAGTGCCATAAGAAAAAGGCAACGTCTGAAAAGCAACATGCAGGCTTGGCTTCTCTAATCTTGCCTGTTGGAAACAAACAGAAGCACATCTGCTGCAGGGTGATTATTAAAGCCTGCGGCTGACCCACTGACACACCAGAGGAAATTAAAGCAGGATGCAGTAATGAAACCTTCCTCTATACACTGGGATTGCTGATGTTCGTACAGTAGTCCCCACAGACGGGGCAGTACAGAAAGATAAGACTAAATATAGCTTACCACCATTTGCTGCGGTAACCCTGTTTGTTGCCAAACAAAGTTGGAGCAAGAAGTGAATCCTCTCTCCATTGATAACACAAGCTATCTATAGAAGGCTTGTTTGGCAAAGTACAATGTCAGCCATGGTGAAAAATGAATGATCCTCTCTTCATTCTCAGCGCAACAAAAAACACAGTAATATATTAAAAAAAATTTTTTTAAAAAGGTGAAGTTTCAGAAAGAGAGTCGTTGTCCTTACATGGATCTTCAACAGCCTTATCTAGGACTGTGATCTCTCAGGGACAAGAGCCTCAGGCAGAATCAAGACTAACCTCAAACAAGATGTCAGCCTCTTAAGATCTGCAACCCTATCCATGCTACAATACAAGCAGCCACTGATTTCATAAGGCTCACAACGTGTTGTGCCTTTGGTTTTGAGCAATTGGAGGTGGACTGTGGACTGAAACGGAATGTGAATAAATCACTGAGGGGTTGAAAATAAAAAGGAGTCACCATCTGCTCGGGCTACCCAGCGTGCAGTATGCCAACAGCTCACATAGGGCTTCAGGGATGCCCAGGGCTGTACTCTGTGCTGCTGCCTGCCTCAGTGCCCCAACACCAGATCTACAGAGAGAAGCTCAGCCATCCACTTATTCTCCTGTTTTCTGTGGTTCATTTCAGCTTCACAGCCCAGCTCCACAAAGACCAGATTATCTCTCTTTCCAAGCCAGGTGGGTTGCATTGGGACACTTTAATGCATCAAAACTACAGAAAGACTATATAGATATATCGATCCTTTACTATGTATTGTAGTAAATGAATGGTAGTTATTTCACCAGGCATCTAAATATTCATCCTAAGAAAACTGTTAAGTGAACTGAAAAGTAAACCTGTACAACAAACTATAAATCATATAGTTTTCATATATCACTATAGGATATCAGTTGGTTCTGATTGGCCGAGAGACGTGTGTTATTTGCTACAACATAACGGTAGCCGCATCACCTGTATTATTCTGCTACTAGGTAACATTTTAATTCATCAGTGTCCTGTCTTTCAGTTTGGTTTATGTTGCTAACTTATTTTGTATAATTAAAATCTCTTAATCGCTCGCAATCTTGAAGATCTCCATTTCGTTCTCTTTAGCAATTATAGGTGTCCTATGATGAAAAGCGGTAATTGCAGGTGTGTTTTTGGACCTAATTTTGAAGGGAAAACGCGTCACTAATGTGATTTGAATGCATGGCGAGAAAGTCGCCACACTTAATACTCATAATACTGCAAATGCAAGAGCCATAGGCTCAATCACCATTGTGTTACCTCATTCGGCAATAGATAGTGACTTAACAGACATTTATTTCAATTAAAATATTCAGAAATCTTTGCGATTGTCACTTTAAATCACAACTTTATTTGAGTGTTTGTAAAAAATATAAAATCATAGCTAGGCTATTATACAATAACTGTTGTATAAAAGCAATAGAACACGAGAGGCTGTGTGTTATAGTATAACATCACAGCTGTGATTTGGTCGAAGGCGCAAGCCACAGAAAGGTCATCATTAAGCTAGATCTGAACAATTTACCAGAGACACCTCTCCAGTCACCTGACTGAGACCTGAGCTGCGTAACAGCATTAATGTGTTCAACGGTTTCCTTGCGTTGTTGGAACTCGACAGAACAAAGGCAACAAGATGTTGTTAATCCTTTACCTTAGCCGGTCCAATTGCAGATAGTGATTTTAACAGGCAGCCACCAACCTGCTCCCTGTTTTGCTGCCTTCACATCCATTTTCCACACTTTGCCACCATGGGCACACAAAGAATAAAGAAGCCAGCCATCCCTCTTCTTTCCTTGTCCAATTAGAATCCCCAGCCCACCCACAGGGTCTGCATGACATGCGGATTCTGATCGCTAGATGATTAGAGCAAAGCAGTACTACTGCTGTCATGGTAATTGAAATGAATCATGTAAAAAGACAAACCACACAAGCTATGTACAAGGCTTCCTGCTGAGGGATAAAATCCCTCATGGGGTTTTACTCTTCATTTGTCTTTTTATTGTTCTCCGTATTGACATAATTAGCCACCGTTTGATTTTAAATCCTGCGCTTAACCATGATGGTGTCACGGTTCATTTGCCTCCTCCGCCACCCTTAGCAATCCATGCATTCAGCGGGTAAGGGCTGGAATACATGACATTTCAGACAAAGGGTTAATAAGGGTCTTGAAAGTACTTTTTTCCAACCCAATATACAAAAATAAGAGTTTTCTAATCAGACCTCTTAACGTTAATTTCCTGGTCAATCCTGGAGTGCCTTCAATACATTTGGAAGTTGCTGAGACTGAAGTTGCATAAGGGACAAGTGATGACATACCATGCAGACTCACACGTGTTTCAAACATCTATGGCAGGGATGGGCAACCATGTGCCATGGAGGGCCAAGAGGCTGCAGGTTTTCATTCCAACCAAACACTACACCAGGTGATTTCACTGATTGGCACACCTTTGACAAGAGAGGAGGGGCTAATCAGTGAAATCACCTGGTGTAGTGTTTGGTTGGAATGAAAACCTGCAGCCTCTTGGCCCTTCATGGCACATGGTTGCCCATCCCTGATCTATGGTATCGCTGTATGCAAATGAGGCGCTTGCGTTAAAATGGTAGTAAATGTTTTGATTGCAGTGTGGCAGCTGTTTGCACATTTGAACTGCAGAAAGACATCGTTTACATACATGTAGAATTGGATCCTGCTCACATACTGTTAAAAAAACAGGGCAAGTCTCTACTCGGCCCCATCCGGGAAAGAAAGACAGGAATGTAAACATGGAGGCGAAGGATGGTACCTGATCCTTGTTCCTGCAATCTGCTGTAGGTTGATATTTTGGAGGAATAATCATACAACTTTGGTAGCTATTGACGCCTTTATTTTACTTCACAGTAAAAGTCCTCGATTTCAAAATTCATATTCGACAACGCAGTCCCTAGAGCTTTTAACACTATATATTAAAGCGGACAGGCAGGTGTATCACAACGCTCGCTAGTAGGTAAACATACCGTTTTCCAACGCTTGCAGGATGTCAGACTTGAAGTGCCATTTACAGCCCGTGTGAAGAAGAAGGATAAAGGCAGGCGCTGGATAAAAGTCAACGTAGATGAAATGGAAGGAAGAAAGCCATGTGG
>OMKK01029987.1:7542-21915 GCA_900302305.1 Polymixia japonica | reverse complement strand
GGGGGAAAGGGGCACCGGTTAATCATTCCCTAATGTGTTTCGAAAGGAGAAACTGCGACGCAACTTGGTTTCGTTTGAGGTTTCCAAAAATAAACAGAGATGGGTGGGGAATCTCAAATGAAAGTGTAGTGTCATCCTCTTTACTGATATTGTGATTAGGATGTTTGCTCAGGTGTGTAGATTGACTCTTTTTTGTTTTAGTAGAGGTTGTATTTCTAGGCTAAACACAATACTACTCACTACTTAAAGCCACCACAGGCAGGATTTTTGCTTTAACATATTATAAAATAAAGTTTGATTGCATAGTGTAATGGCTATGGAAGAATAACATCACCTTTATAATTGGCTCCCTAGAAACCTGCTGTTCATGATGTCATTGTGTGCTACCGGGTACGATCTCCCGGTAAAATAGAAGGACTGACGTTCAGCACAAAGGAAGTGCGTCAACCAAAACAGGAAGAGCCTCTTCTGTGAGTATGTTTCGTCCTCTTCTTTCAACAGTCTTGCTTCTTTTTTCCACCGAGCTTTGTAAACAAAACTAAACGACTCAATTGACTTTGTGGCAAACAAATAATACATATTAACACTAACAGAAACCTTAACCAATACACAACACAAATAGGGCTGAGCAATATATCGTGTTTCCCGATATATCGCGATACATTTCACTGACGATATAATTTAGCCTAGGTGGTTTTTAAAAAATATAATTTTACAACACCGTCACTCTTAAAAATCAACAGTAAACATCCTCTCCCTGTCTCTGCTTTGTTCCAGTTCCGACTCCGCCCACATGTCATGGCTCCGCCCACTTGTAGCTCACGCGTGGTGCGTTGTTCCAAAAATGTACGCCAGACATTATAGACAAAATATCGTCTCGTATCGAACATCACCACTGGCTTCAAAAGTAATCACTGTCTGGACTGTCAACAAATCATGAATCACTTTTCAACCGTATCGCCCAGCCCTGAACACAAATGAAGAAGTTAAGATGTTAAGAAGCTGGTGTACCTCATTCACCTAAAGGAGAAAAAGACAGCCAGGGGCCCAAATGCAGACAGCAGGTATGGTTTACATCATGGAGCATGCAAGGTGGGTGGTGCTCCCACGGGCTACTGTTCTCCTTAATTAGCCCATTACAGGATGACAGAGAAGCAGCCCAACCTCTGGGGGATTAATAGCTCGCAAAATTCCCTTTGTTGATCTTTATATCCCACGAATGACTATCCTGCCAGCCATCGTAAAGCGCATTTACAGGGAAGGGCGATGCCATAAAAAATGAGCCTTTTGAAAACAAATAAACAGTTACCAGGACAATAATTACAGCCTCTCACACAGTACCTATTGGGTACAATTGAATATGCATACAAGGGCGGCCTTCTGGGTTGTTGAATAGGATAAAGCTAATTAGTGGACTAGCACAAACACGGATGAGGACAGGAAAAACTTGTTATGAAGGTAAACTATATTACTGTTAAATGATAGCCTTTCACTAGATTTAATGCAAAATAATCTGGATACCGCTGAGATACGCAGGAACAAACAAAGAAGAAGAGCCTTGGGGTTGCCAAATCCTGCACATTACAGTGAGATTACTGAAGGAAGAAGAAGACTGCATCTTGGCCTGTCACGTCTTGTCATGTTGACATAACTACGAAGAGGGACAGTCCATGAAGCTGCGTCACAGGCGAAGAAGTCAGGGGGAGCCAATGAAAAGCTTAGAAATCCAGCTGAGTAATTTACACCTGACAAGCGTTCGGGGATGACACAACACCTTCGTCGCCATCGCCAGGATGCTGTTTAATCATGTACCGGGAATGAGCCTTCGGGCATGTTTTTCTATTTTGAAACAGGGACTTTTCCTTCTACGTAGAGCTCCCACCCCACCCCAGGTCTGTGCTCAGCTTGCCTGCCTCCACGGTCTCTCACCCTCTTCAACGTGGAAGGCTCAAGACTTTCAGAAGCGTATCCTAGGTATCGTCAATTAGTCACTTATGACTACATTCAAAACGTTTTAATGCCAGTTTGTGCTCTTGAGAATTCGTAACCAGCCTATACAGCTTGCGTTTGTGATGCTAGTGCAACGTCAACGGCTTATGAAGCCTTTTCTCTCAAAATCGCATGTAAGCAATTCCACATAATTGCGTGACGTTGGTAATGACAACAATGAATGATAGGAGGAATTTAAAGGACTTGCATTTTAAGAGTGATGGTTTCATGCCCCGTTACGATAACTGTCACGATAACTGGAGACTGCTGCCAGTTCCTCAAAGCAAAAGTTCTGAGACTTTTCGAATGTCCTTAGAGGAGAAGAGGCCTTCTAAACCCCCTGAACTTTTAGTAAATAGATGAACCTAATACATCTTTAAAATTAATATGTAAATCACTCCAGTAAACAGACTACACACCAAACCGATTACCTTCCTCCGCCGTAACGTTCTTCTGTTATTGGAAAAGTTCGGAATATGACAGCTAATAGATTCAAATATATAATTGAGGCGTTGACTGATGGATTCACAGACATGGGGATTTTGTCATTGATAAACAGCGTATTTCGGGATGTTTAGACGGCGAGACAGCGAGCTGCTGAGGGCGGCAAGCCTCCCGCTGGTTCCGTAGAGGGAGGCAGAGCACAGCTTGAGTCACTCACAGAGCTCATCGTAACACTTGAACATGTCTGACTAGGATCCAGGAAACTTCCACTCAGATTAATAGCGCTCTGCCATCATGAGCAGTTCCGCTCTCATTTTAACGCCAAAGATATTAAGTGCAAAATGCTTTGGATCAAGTTGATTAATGCAAAGGTCTCTGGATGCGCTACGACATTGGCTTTCTTTCAAGAAGCCTGTTTGGGTATTTTGAGTAACTGTAGCAAAGAAGATCAGTTATTTTGTGGAAAGTAAAGTCCAGTCAGATTTATTTAGAATATACAAATTTAGCACAAAGTACCACAGAGAAGAAAATGCTTTTCTCTCAAAATTGCACGTAAGCAATTCCATATAATTGCGTAGGCCTGGTAATGGCAACAATAAATAATAGGATTTTAAAGTACTTGCATTTGGACTCAAAAAGAGATAAAACAAGAAAAGAAAGAACAAGCACAACACAAATCCCAACGTGTGTGTGTGTGTGTGTGTGTGTATATGTATGTATGTGTGTGTGTGTGTGTGTGGTGTATATGTATGTGTGTGTGTGTTCCCTTGTGTGTGTAAAGCATCTCAGTGAATGAGAAACCAATCTTTTCCAACCATTAGCCTTGTGTTTGTAACACCTAACAGAGGCCCCCAATGATGACAACGCCAATTAAACGGGGAATTCTATTTGTAAGGTTAATGACAGGTGAAATTACTAATGGTAACGTCACACTATAAGGAAAGCCAGGCCATCTGGAAAAAGAAAAGTCTTTTGGCTCTCAAAAGTCCCTAAAGTCTTTGCTAAAGCCTATTTTTCTAGTAAAAAGCAGTGAATTTGAATAGTTAATTAAAAAGCCTAATGCAAATCTGCCTCATTTCCTGACTGAACACTCCCTGACATGTGACATGTGAAAGAACACAACAATCTGTCTGCATCTACCAGTATAAAAGTCTATCAACGTGAACTAACAGAAAACAGATGATTCCTTTTAAATTCTCCTACTTTCCAACGTCGAGACACCAAACAGAGAGTCATTGTGGGGAGGAAGATATGCAGAATCCACAAGATACACGCAAGTTAGTGCCAATGAATATCAATGAATATCAATGAATGCAGCTCTCAAAACTCCAAGACAGACAAAGCTGTTGAACTGCTTAAAAGCTGAATAATTAAACTCTGCAATCTTGCAATTAGTGAATACAGTGTTTTGCTGTGTGGTGAACACTAGGTCGTTTCAAATGCCAGCATAGTCTGACTCGCTGCATACAGGCTGCATTCTACAGTATTAATATTAAGTCCAAAATTCTTTGTGTCGGTATTTGGTGTACAGTCTACGGTTGCTGTTGTGGCAACACCGGAGATGGCATCTCTTAATCTGTTTGAAATAACAAAACAGCAAAGCCTGGTGTCCTACATCCATGACTATAAACATATATACACACTGATAGACACACCTGGAGGAGGGAGGTGAGCCAGATGAACACACTCTTCCCCCTGCTTGTAGATTTCCATCCAACCGTGTTTTTAGATCATTTGGTGAACTGAATCTAAACAACTGCTTTTGGTAGCCTGTCGTGATGGTAACAATTAAGTGTGTCATCTAGAAAGTCGTCTTTAACATATTTGGCTGTCTGGACTGTCAACAAATTATATGCATATATAATCTATGAACTGAATCTATAGCGGCATATCAGTGCCAAAATCTGCGAGCGCAGATAGCTGTGGAAACGCCTCATGTAAAAGATGTTTCATTTTACTAGTTTCATTATGGTACATTTACATTTTACTACAACTAATTAAAGTAGCCCACCGTTAGCTGATTAGATTAGCTAACAACTTTTTAGGTTAGGATTTGTCCAAAAAGTGACGAGACGACCCGATGTGAGCCGAAGAAAATGCACATCAGGCACACAACACTCTGTGTAACGCAGGACGTAAGGCACTGCTCAGCCAATCAGCATGCAGTGAGGCACCGCTCAGCCAATCAGCATGTAGTGAGCACAGCCAATAGATTTTACTTAGCGGTTCTTTGTACGCCCAGGTTCCGGGCATGTTTCATATCTCAGTCAGTCCATTGACCTTCACACACGCTGACTGCAACGAGAAGGAGGCAGGGAGCCACTACACTGCTCCACAGCGCCATTTTACTACTATAAATTATACAAGTAATTTGTAATAAGCATAAGAGTACATTCTTATGTAATACGCACAAGAGTGGCAGCCTTGCTGGTAACTAGTTAGCTAGCTAGCTATTGCAAAATGCTTTGGGAAATGATATGAGCTTATATAACACCTCACTTCAATGAAACCTTACCTGAGGGGTTAAAACAGCCTCAAAACAACGTGAGACAAATGATCAAAGCTAAGCTACTTTAATTCCCAGCATTGGCCACACTCGATTTTTATGGCCTTAGTCAATCTTGAGATTAGTCTGGCGGGGGAGGAAGCCACAAAGCAACTGTAGCTGTTACTTAGGTATTAACACTTTGCAATTATAATGAATTATAGCAGAGAGGGAGATAGAGATATAGAGAGAGCGACAGAGAGCAAGCCAGACACAGTGACAGAGAGATACAGAGACAAGAGACAGAAAATGAGAGACGCAGAGAGACAGAGAGAATGGCTTGAGACCTAAAACAGAAACTGAGAGAGCGAAAGAGACAGAAGAAAGAAAGAAAGAAAAATAAAGGATAAGAGAAATACAATAACGTGATAGCACATTATCATCCTGCCCTGAGCATGCTCTAAATAACATAAAGCACATTTAAAGTATAATCCAATGCGCTAGTTTATGCTAACGCTTGTAATGGCATTTCGCAAAGGCCCTACAATTCCCATTCTCTTTACCGGTACCCTGGGCTATCCCAAACAGCGTTATGGTACGCCATGCTGAGAGCTAACCGTGGGGAACTCTGGGATGCATCACCGCTGGCCCAGCGGGAGATGACATAATCTGATGGTGATGTAATAGACCTGCAGCAGGGGACCACAGTGTAAACATTTAACCCCCGCAACCTCCCTGATGGCGAGCCGGTGATGATGTCAGACATGACCCTGCACTCAGTCAAAGTCAGTCAAATGGTCGGTTAGGCGCTTCTATAATTACGGACTGGGAGGCGCTGGCACCGAACGACTGGGTGAAATTATTTGTGCGTTCATTGCTCTTGGTGGGCAGAAGAGGTTAGAGAGACTGTCCTGTATCGAGAGGTCACACGTTCGATCCCCCAGTAACAACCACGTGTCTTTGACCTACCTGCTCACTCACTCATTGGAAGGGGGTTGGGATAATAGCATCAACTAAACGTTTAAAGCTGTCCTCCAGCCAGTCGTGCTCCCTGTTTTCCATTTTTCCAAATGGAAAACAGGGGTATAGTTAGCATCTGAACGTCACGCAACAGCAACACCATGGCAACCAGTCGATTCTGTCTGACACTGTGGTTGCTAGGCGTGACAGCTTGAATAGTGATACGTCACTTTTTGTCAAGTACCTAGGGGGAGCTTGAAACTTTGAACATTTAGCGCAAAAATGATTGTCAAAAATGTATGGTGGTGATTATGGAATGAGTTCATAACAGTTGGCAAAGGACAACAATGAACAGCTCAAAAACGCTAAAAAATACGGGACGTGGGTTTTAAAATATGGAATATAAATGTTGAATAAAAGGGATTCTGAGACTGAATGTCTTGACCAGAGCCGTGTAGGCCTGCTGCAGATCACTACGTTACTCTGGCCACGGCTGACGGATAGAGAACGACAATGAAGCACTTTGTTTGCTTGTGCTCCGTCTCACCTCGGCGGGAGAGCCGTCCCCTCCGCTACACCGTGCGTCGAGCATTAGCGCTGTTGCGCGCGATGCCAGCTAAGGGTTAGGACAGCGAACGCGCAGTCGCGCGCCTCTCTCTCTCTCTCTCCCGCAACCCCAGGGGGCTCGAAACTTTTCATCCACGCTGCTATTTTGAGCATCCTCCTTTGTCAACGCGGGACACGCGAGCGGGATGCACAAGATGCGAAGACGCAGCCCTTTTGTGCCAGGGCCGCATGAACGCTCTGCGCTCCAGAGAGCAGACAGAACAGGACGGCCCCATCACTCAGTCCGCCCCGCAGGGGCTCCGGAGATAACCTCTGTTAGCCCCGGTCCCCCAACGCTAACACAAGTCTCAATAAAGTGCGCACGCTATCTATTAAGTCCGTGTCAAGTGAGGGGAGACGGGGATAACTCTGTTTGTGAGCGAGAGAGACTGTGACAGGAGACGAGAAGTATGTTGCTCCGGTAAGTACATGCGTGCTTGTTGTCGCACAACCGGAAAAACATCCAGCGGTTACAGGAAAAACATTAAACGGCATGCAGAATCCATTTCACATTTAAATGACCATCTCTAATAATAGCGCTGAGTGGGAGGATTAAAAGCGTAAATAAATATTTTCTGGGTTTTTTTGATCCCTCACACACATGACAAGCGGGACAGTTACGTAAGTAAAGTGCACCACGGTGGTATTAACGTTAGATATTAGGAGGTGTCACTTATCAGGAATTATGCTGAGTCATTGTCTAATCCCTGAAAATGTACCCCCTCAATCTCGGGATGTTTAACCTCAGCCGTTTTTCTCCTGCCTTGCCCCCCTTCCCCCCCCTGTCCCCCGTCCCTGGCACCGGCGCTATCCCGGCCCGTGGAGACACAACACGCACGGCGGGGTCAGACCTGGGGAAGGACGGCGGGTTCGTCCGTGTCGGCGTCTGCGGTATTTCTGACAGGGGTGACGGTGAGAGCGCTTTGCCAGCCTCGACGACGTGCACCGGCAGGACTTAATCCTCGGCACAAAGACGCACAGATCACCTTATCTGTCATCTTGTTTTTCCCAGCAACGCGAAATGACACACGCGTGTAGGAATTCAGGGTCAGATGACACCTATGGGGAGATCTTTTGATTTGGAGATTACTGTCCTTTTACGGGACACGTCACTCAGTGCACGCTCTCGGGTTGCACTCGCTGGTATTGCCCTTTTTCAGCTGTCGGACGTCGTTTTGGGGGAAGTTGGGAGAGGGGCTAAATGCTTTTAGCTCAGAATTTACTTTTTGGACTTTGGACGAGGTGCCGAAACCCAAACACCTCGCCAGTAAAGGCAAATATTTACTTTTATCCTTTCTTCCCTTTTCCTTTCTCTACACAACGCGTTTATCTCTCTGTAGGCTACCACCCTTCATCTATTTTATCGGTCCAACCTTTATCCTGTTTTTGTTGTGGACTGTCTTGTTATGGTTGAGGTTTTAGTTTACAGAATACGCCCAAGGGCTCTGAGACTTTTGACTACAATTAAGCATATACAGACAATAAACTCAAGGTTACACAGGAATGTTGCGCCCTAACAGGCAATTACATCTGGTATGGTTGTAACCTGGCCATGACCTTGTGTAAGTGAGTTGTAGTATGGAGAACCCATTACAGGATGAAACATTCTCTATTGTCATTTTGTAACATGTCAGGACAGATGGGAGGGAGAGTGAGAGAGAGAGAGAGAGAGAGAGAGAGAGAGATGACAAATGTGATGAATTTGTTCAGTCAGATTCTAGCCGCCAATCCCACAAGGACACGGGCGCTTTCTCCGTTAACCCTGCAGGAAGACCTTACAAAGCAACTATCTTTCACAACGCTTTAACGTATTCCCTGATATGCGAGGGCGAGCGTTGCTGCAGCACATTAAACTGTACACGCACGGATACGTTCGTAAACCTAAACCGGCTTTGTTTGTGACCGCACACCTAACCTTGAGCTCCAAACGTTGAAACACGGGGTTGAGTTCTTTTGTCGATCAAAGATGTCAGACATTACGCATCCTAATTTTCACTGCCAGGACAAAGACGCACTTAATGGTCAGCATTCAGTGAAACCTGTCTCTGTCCGTCAGGATTTTCACTCTGGCTTTGCACTCAGCTTGACATACTAGGGAATGTTTTTATTGCAGTCAAGGGGGGGAAGGGAGTCGCGTCGGGCTTAGCCTCAATGTCTACAGAATTCCCCAGCCGTGACGACCTACCTGCGCTCGATGTACACGACCGTACGCAACGTGGAGGTGCGTGTTTTGAGACGCCTGCATCGGCGGCGATCAAGAAGATAATATGACGGTTCTCGGAGGCCGGTGACCGCATAGAGAACGTGGACAGACACTGAGAGATATCAATGGACAGCAGAGCAAACAAACAAGCACATTCCACACGTTGGGGGTAGGGAGGAACTGTAGGGGAGGCTGTTTGTTTTGTTGCTCTCGGGCCTCCGGCTTTTCCATGGCCTCCGGCTCTGCGACCTCGATGCCCGAGAAGGATCAGCGATCACAATCAACACTAACCCCCCCGATACAAACAAACACGCATACAACTGATATTCTGATTCCGGCGCTGTCCGACCCGTCGGTACGCCTGACGAGAGGTGTTAGACAAGGTTAGACCGGGTGATTTACGACTCTTGTCTTGACTGGCAGTGACCTGTAGTTGAACAGACAATAACCCGTTGACTGAGGACTGCTGTTTGGATCTCGTCAAAAGGTAAACATCTTAACTCACGTTAATGGACTTCGGATGTGCTTCTCAACCTGGGAAGTGACAATAAACTTTAGGCATTCGGGGTGCGGCTAATAACCTGTAACCTGGGCAATGGCTGCTGAGAGACTCATCCCAGAAGGATTTTCAAGGTGTCCTGAACGTGTGTGCATACAACATCAGTTTATCACTGACCTGACAAGGAACCTGCTTGCTCAGTAAGTTTTCCCTGACACACTTTAACCTTGACTGCCAGGCAACACACAATAATAATATATAGGAGATATTAATAGCGCAAGACACAGACACATGTAGCAGTCCCAGGTGGCAGGATCCCGTAGTCCGGGAGAGTGCTATTTTTGTGCGAGAGTTCAATACATATTTACAATGCCTGTGAGTGGCAAGGACTTGACGTAAAAAGAAAATGATTGTCGGCAGACGGCACGTCTTGTCTGGTTGTGACAGCGCAGGATGAATGGCCGAGCCCGTGTAAAGCTCAGTTCCCTCTTACTAACCTTGCCGAAGACACAAAGACCGACAGTAACCAACATCACCTCACAGCGACCGGATGGTTCGACCCTCTGCTGGCACAGTGGAATGAGCACTGATAGACAGAGTCAATCAATACTTGTTTACCCTTGTCTATAGAAAGGTCTATTAGGCCTTTGTCTCAATACTCTGGTCAATACTTTCCTGTAGCCTACCGTTGTTTGTGTGGTCCGACAGGGCAGACGCAGGCCGCGCACACATTAAATTTGCCATTACGCAATGCATTCATCAGGCGTTCAGTACATACAATGAATAATTTAGTGCACGAGGAAGCTTTACAAGCTGAAGCCTGATGCTCAGTTCTGGGAAAAAGAGTTTGGTTTCAACAGGAGGTATTTGATAATGGGACAAAATGAGGCCGCAAAACTAAAACAAACGATGGTACTTTTTTAAGGATTAGTAATGTTACTTGAACACTTTTACAGCGTGGAACCTCTAGATTTTAGAAATATTAAATGAACGTACCCTTCAGGTCATGAATGTTTTGAATGGATAGTGTATTGGAATAAAACCCGCCTTCTAAGACATGGAGCTGACCGGACGAGGAATGCGTTTCCACCGAGCACGTGGGAAAAGCTGACAAAATGCCAGGCGGCCTGGAGACCAGGGGAGCGGGGACAAGGCCAGGTATGACAGCTGGTGCTTAGATCTGGCCCTCGTTGACGCGCCACAGCTAGCATGACCCCGTGTTGCTACATTAGCCACGTGGACGCCTTATCAAAACAACAACCTCCCTCTGTTACCAATACACACACATATATCGCAGCTCATGTTTCCTTGAGGCACTGCACATACGTGAAGCATGCAGGCGATTCTCCGCGATGACACGACGGCAGTTTGCAGAAAATAACTAGGGCAAGTGTAAGTGATGCCAGTGTATTGCCCCGAGATGGGAATTGTAAATATTATGGAGTACTGAGGTATTTTACTCAGGTGAAAGTACTACTACAGTACTTCCATTATAATGTTACTATTGGAGAAAGACTTTGTCTAGAACCCTATGTAAGTAAAAAAAAAGGGGGCTCATTAAAATAGTACTAATATTAAGCTACATTCTGAACAGAGCAAAGTTGCCAGTTTGCAGATGACACCAGAGACCAGTGACACCAGTATAAAGCAACATTCTGTGCTTGAGCTGGGCATGTTCCAGTCTACATAAGCACAGTGGAAGAGGAGACTGGTTTAGTGTTACCATTGTCCATTATTTTCACTGTACCATCTGGTGCCTCTCCCTCTCTCTCTCTCTCTCTCTCTCTCTCTCTCGCTCTCTGTGCTGTGCCATCCTCCATTGAGGAGCAGTGACCATGCAGATGTGAGCATGACTTTAAAGTTTCGCTGGCAAACGCCTGACCCCTTTTGTCTCGGCAATACAGGAACAATTGTCTCTCCTAAACAATGAAATAATCAAGGTGTTGTTGACTTCTGTGAATTGTTCTTTATTCGCGATAGGAACAAACAACTCTCAGTTCAAATGTTCAAATCATTGTGTGGATTAAGTGCTTAAATGATTACTTGGCGCCCGCTATCAGTAACGGTTTCAAAATAGTTTTATAACTGCAGGAGCCGTGTATGGTAATCAGACAATAAAAACAGGCTGTCTAATCTCTAAAGCTCTGCTACATCTACTTAGCATTGCAACGCCATTACTGATGCAACAGAGGACTTAATGATAGTGAAATGGCCTCTCAGATGGTGGTGAGGAAGGCTTCGGCACAATAACTTAAATCAATGCCCTCATCCATTCCAACGCCTACAGAGATTTTCTGCACTTTTTAGACTAACTTTACAACTCACCGGGGGCTCCTCTGTTCAGAGTTACTGCCGTACTTTCTGTCCAACACTGCGAGATGGGGGACGTTTATTCCTAAAAATTTACAGACGACTGTATTCGAATATTGTGCTGCATTAGAATATTGTACTCCAGAGTGCACCTGGTACCCTCTCTTCCACCGCAATAATACTTGTGATCTTTCCTAGTCAATACCCACTCCCCCATTTCCCTGATATTTCCCAAGGGGATCAGAATATCAAATCAAGGGTCTCATCTAGCTGACCGCCATCTGCCCCGCTGCCTAAGTAATCTCTGGCAATATGGCGGCAGGATTTCCTGGTGGTTACCGAGGCCGTCCCCCTTACTGGCGGACCAGAGTTCCATCACTGTGAGGTCATACCTGTCAAAGAACGAGATACTTACCTACATCCAGGCACAAGTACCGGGTACAAGGCCGGAAAACGGGTTTTGAGGGACGAACAAAGTATAAATGAGATCTACAAACAAAAAAGTTGGACATCTGGATATCAACGTGTAAACGGGCATTCAGAGCTCGGATGCTTGCGTGTCGCTTGACTTTACAGTGTTCCGTAAGATTAGTACGGATCTTTACATATAAGACAGAACCAAGAGAACCGGTAGAGAACATCTACTGGGCTTTGACTTTTACGCAGCCTTTCTTAACTTTCCAAGTCAGCTTCAAGGGTTTCTGCAAACAGAATCCTATTGTCAGAACAGTAGCACTGCATGGGCATTCTCTCACATTTTTAAAACAGCCAACAAGTTGAGATATTGTTCAGTGCTCAGTGTTAAGTGCGGTGTAGGCACACAATTATTAAAGCTGCCAAGTAATTTTGGCACTGCTTAGCATCTAATAACAGCAGGACACCTCCCCAAATATGGAATGATGTAAGCACACAATAATTACGTGCCAGAAACTGAGGTGGCAGCGATTACAGAGATATCGTTACTGAAAGATCACAGGTTCAATAACCACAACAGCCAGTGTCTCTCCATGTGTCCTGTCAAGATGCCTTTGAGCCAGGCACCGGACCCTTCTAACCAACTAACACACAGTAGATCTCCCTGGATAAGAGAACCTGCTAACTGCCTTAAAACGCAAACGTAACTGACTTAGTGTACTTGGCGTGGGTAAACATGAGTTTAATATCGGACAATAGATTAGACAGCACTCGGAGGTGAGAAAAGCAGAATGTGTCGCATTAAGACAAGGGATGGGCTTTTGGCAAGGACTCTCCATAATGACTGAAGCCCTGGCTCCTCATCCTTCCCCCAGGAGAGGGAGAGCCACGCGGGGGGGAGTTGTTTCAATTAGCCTGATAGTGCCGCAACAAAAAGCCCAGCCTTACACCGCACTGCACGTCTGGCTTGAGAAAGCTAATCAAATCAAGACAGGGTTTCTGCAAACAAAGGCTGGAGGCACCGGTTGGTTGGAGAGGAAGGATATAAGCGGTGGTTGACATGACAATTGCATCAAATTTGAAGTAGCATAACATGCGGGATTTCCAGATAATGTTTAGCATAGCCTTTTGTGTGTTAGAGGCTCAGAAATCTTTAGACGAGAGCAGGCCGTGAGGAATTGGTGGATAAAATGGAGGCTGAGAGAGAAAGGTGGCTCAAACCTCCAAAAAGCATGAATTAAGTGTTTATAATACAGCCATGTAGCCTATAGCATAATGCTAATCCTAAAACCGCCAGAATTGGGGGTTCGATTCTCACTGGGGCCACCCATGATAAGATTTAATGAAGACATAGCTTACTATTGTAAGGCACTCTCAAACGTCCAGCAAGCGGCATTATGTTATGTCAATTATCAGGTCTGGCCAGCTTGCCACTTTTGACTTCAATAAAACTCAGAACAATCATTTCTCAGCTCTGAACATTAGAGTAACTTGAGCGGTTTAGTGTCTGAGCTTGGGGATTTAGTGGTCTGTACTTTTTTCTGAAGTTAATGGTCTCTGTAGCTTTGTTGTTTTCAGGTCCTTTTCTTATGTCACTTCAAAGCCGCGGGAGCTGGGCCAAAGGGGGTTTAGCCTAGCCTGACCAGGCACACTTCCGCACCCCTTTTCATGTCTGGTCCTCCATTTTTCTCTCTGACAAGCAGTCGGAGCAAAGTCTGGGCCCCCGAGCACTAATTACAGGTCACCATGTCAACAAAGAAGGGCAGATCAGCCCTATTTGATGGTCTCCCCGCTTTTCATACTTTGATTGGCATCACAAAGGAGGAGGGAAGAATCTTTCAAAGACATTTAGGGATTCAAAACATAGGGCATTCATTTTAATAACCACTGGAGATTAATCATGGTCAGTTGTTGCAATACCCCTCATAGCTGTAGTCTACTACATATCCTCAAATGCCTTGCCTGTTTAATCAATTTAAGTGTGTAATTATCATAGCATCCCTTTGGTCTCTCCCACCTGCTATGCTTGTGGCCTCAGTTTTGACTTTATTTACGGGGTGACACCCCATGCTGACCTGCCTGGAGTTAACAGAAGCTGTTGGAACAGGATGTCTATTTTTTTTAACCAAAACCTAGCGGAAGTCTATTAATTTCAGACAAAAGAGACATTCAGTGTTTTTTTAATATTCCAGTCTTTATTACCCTACAGCTGCTTAAGATCAAACCAGTTTAACCTACTATTAATTGTTTTCTCTACGCATCAATATTGCCACGAAAGAAAACAGCAAAAAAAACAAAAACCCAACATGTTTATCTGTATATAAAAATAAACTGCACCCACACCGTAAAAGTTTCCCGAGCATGCATATATTTATGCGGGGAGACGCCGTTGCTATTTCTCTCCACCGACTTCCAACATTATGCGGCACAGCGGAGTCTGTAGGAATGGAATGAGAGGCAGCC
>OMKK01029985.1:0-15017 GCA_900302305.1 Polymixia japonica | reverse complement strand
GGAGCTAAGGGGGTGCTCGCGGAACAAGTGCGATCGTGAAGGATACGTTTGGAGGGTGTGTCTGGAAACCCAGGCAACAGGGTGAATTATTGTCAGGAAGGTAAACTGATTTCTGTAGACGCGCTGTAGTGCTCCAGCCACGCCGGCTTGGCAAGCATTCTGCCTCGGAGTGTGCGGGACAAATAATGGCAACACAGAGAGGGCTGCTTGTGTCGGCCTTCCCACCAGGGATTCATGTAAATATGCTCTAACTATTCTTCCGCAGCTGCATCAATCATGGCGAATATGACAAGGCCCCTTTGTTCCAGACAAAGGGTGTAAACACAGCTGGAGCTTGCTGGAGGAACCTTCCCCTCCCCTATCTTGCCACTACACCTGTCGGACACACTGCATCAAAACCTCGTTTAGGGCCCTGATTATTCTAATGACATCAATGTCTTCTCCCACTCTAGCCATTATCGGTTACGTCCACCCTCTGCTAATTAAAGGCACACACAGTCAACACATGGTCAAGCACGACAAGGATCCTCCTTCTCCAACACACGAGGGAATCCATCACGCTGCCATTTATCATTCTGTTTATTTTGTCATTATTTAATTAGTTGCGATTTCGCTCCATTTTTTTAATACTCCACATCCAATTACTTCAATTACGTGGCGAGTGGATATTTATTTTTGTTTTAAAAAATGGCCATGAAACAGATGTAGAGATGGAAAATGTCCTTTAGTTATGCAGATGTTAACGTGGCAGAGCTGGTGGTTTTTGGTGCCTTTATTCAAGGCCTTGTTTCAGCTTGTTATGTATTCAGTATTAAAGGGTAACACCACTACATGTAAGAAATTCTGTGGTCTGGGACAGTCCGATCAACATTTGAACAAATCTCTTAAAGCTAAACACCACAAAACTAAGACTCAAACTTGTGATGTCATCAGCTGTATAGTCCTGAGCAGCTCACTCGACATAAATTGATTGTGGTTCCCCTTTAAATTGTATTAAGTTAAATTAAATGAAACCTATAGTCTATTTTTAACACAATATCCACCACCAGTAGCGTAACATCATGGTGATAGTGCAAATATTTTTTTGTGCCCCCACCCCCGCCCTAAACACAAGCGCACGCTTGCACGCACACACGCTTGGACACACACACGCACAGCCACTCGAGAGAACTGCTATTGTTTTTTTTCTTCCTTCATGGGCCCCTGACGGCATCTGGCACCGCCGATATTTACGCCACTGTCCACCACGTTAAGTATAGCAATGTTGAGTCCCATTCATTTTCATTCTCTATAGCTCTCCATAGAAATCCCAAGATACACAGTTTTCTTTAATAGAAATGTTCATAAAATTATTATTCCAATATCAAGCATTTAGAAGATTTTTACTCTATTAACCAAAAACAAGAACAAGGAATTAACGGTCATTGGGAATGTCGCAAAGCCAAACTGACGTGTGATTGTTTACATTCATGACTGAGTGCGGTTGGACTGCTGCTGTCTGTCGTCATGTGGTGTCTGTTGAAATACCAACACGTTCACAGAGGAGGTAAAGCAAAACTGCCATACATTTATATGTTGTAAAGCGAGACGTCACATTTCCCGCAAAATCCAGCCCAGTGGCAGACGAAATTACATAGTGAATACATGGCCATTACACTATGCAATCACCAGAAATGTTATTATTATCTGTTAAAAGCATAAAACTACATATAGTAGCTTTAAACTTAACTTGAAGCAGAAAAAAATCGCATAAAAGTGGCAACTTTTTTAAAGTGCGTGGTAACAGTCCATAGCGGCTGCAAGTATACAGTTGGGTTTTTTTGTCTCTAAACCTCTTAAGTCTGTAACTGTTCCATTTAGCCTAGCAAAATGCATTTTCAGCTAAATACCTAAAAAGTGCTGGACTAGCAGAAATCCCACTAACAAGAGTTTAATAGCATTTAGTATTTAACATTTAGCAGTTGCGTGGTCAGCCAAGAGTCCATCACCGCTCCCAAAATAAAAGGTACGGTGAAGTAAATCAATGTAGGCCCGAGCTACATGACCCAGTTGACTTTGTTGTTGATATGGAGAGTACCAGAGTGGAGAAAATTCAATTTTGATCATCCAGCGGAGTAGCCGAAAGAGTTGTAGGTCTAATTGAAGGGCAGAGATGTTGCATACTGACAGAGGTCACCCTGGACCGGCTTTGTTTTCTCTCCTGACTGCCACCTAACACATGACCTCCTGTGTAGGATCTGGCTCGCGTCCTCCAGGTGTCGGCGTTACCGCCGCCGCTGACCGCCAGGCGTGGCACTGCCCCGGATATGAAGCTGTCACTCCGGCTGGCATACCTGTCAACACCGCCACGCTTCCTTTTTTTTTTCAGGGTTTTGTCACACAGGAACAAAGATGCTTGGTGGTAAGGATGCTTCAACTCTTCCTCTGTGGTGCTCCTCTGACATCGTTTTTCCAGTTAATCTTCTTTCAGAGCATTTCTCCTTTGTAGTTAATTAGAGTCTTTGTCCCAGTTGTTTGTACAGGTGCGTTGCACGTCACGTGGCCTGTAATCATGTTGCACGTTCCTCTGTGCATTCCAGCTAAATGGCAAATATGAGTTACTAAACTACAGAGAACATACTGTGAGGACAGCCCGTCTGAATACACTGCAGTACAGTAAATCTTTTCCAAAACACAAAAATACTGCCAGGTAAATATTTGTCCATCTCCATGATAATTTAGATTGACTATTAAAGTAGATATTGAGCCACTTGGGTGTCTGAAAATGAAACAATTCTATATCTAATTTTGTTCTCATTCTGCTGGGGTGAAATAAACCTCAGACCTGAATCAAAAAGCATTGAATATTTCATATACAGTATTTGTTTTAACCTGCTTGGATTACCAGATGGATGCAGTTTACCCACGGGTGTAGATTCCTATATACGTGGTCGTGTCACTTAAACAGTAGTTAAACAAACTACCACTTCTTTAAACATGCGATTTTGGCAATATCACTTTACGAACTGAACAGCTAAGCCTACACCAAAACGAGCCAATGTGCCTCTTAAAATACGTCCTGTAGGACCGTGCTAATTTCTGACGTGGCTAGCTTAGCGCGACACCTGTTTGTCAAGTTATCGCGCATGTTGAGTCAAATGATGACTGGAGTGGGGTTTTAATAGGATAGAGCCTGTGTATTGTTAAACACAGAGGTACGTATTGGTGACATGATAAGTATGTATTAACAACCATAATATTCAGATCCCCTGTAATAAACACTCATCACAAAAGCAGTTTCTGATGGTTGCGTCTGAATGTGCTATTAAAGCAATCAGGACCAAGAACAGAAAACACAGCTACTTATTCAGAAGGATCCTGAAGGATGTGGTCTGTGAAGACGAGATTGCAGTTTGTATCAGAACTGAGTGATGCCAGTCAATATTGTTATTTTAATTTTAATGATTACTTTTAAAGCACGTTTTGGGGTTGGCCCCTGATTATATCACTGACTTACTAAACAAGCCTGCATGCAGCCTGACATCCTCCGACAGAGGAGAGCGAGCCTTTGGGGTCAGGGCTCCGCGACTCAGGAAGAACCTGCCGGAGGAGATCAGGCAGGCTAGCTCTGTTTCTCGTTTTAAATATCTCTTAAAAACTGACCTTTTCATAATTGCTTATTCATAATTCATAATTCATAATTGGTTATTCTTCCATTTTTTGTTCTTTTACTTACTTTTTACTGTGTTTTCGTAATTCATACCTCGCTTCTCATTACTACTGTGTCAATTCTACTTTTATTTATTATTTATCTGGTAATTTCTCTTGTCTTTATGTCTTTGTAAATAATAATAATAATAATAATAATAATATTATTATTGGATTTAAAAAGCACTTTGTAATGTGTTTTTGAAAAGTGCTATATAAATAAAATTATTATTATTATTAGTATATTATTGAGTCAATGTGTCACAATACCACCAACAGAACCCTGCAAACCCCAATTCTTCTGCTTGTCATTGTTTCATGTTCTCATTCCCTTCTATTTTAGCACAAGGGCCCCTGGACTTAGCTTTAGAAGACCCCGTCCAACTCTGCTGAACTGTTCATGTATTCTGTTAGGAGAAAGAAAGACAGACCAAATCCTCTACAGAGAAACGGTACCATTGTTTTTCATCATATATTATTTGAGATAGGCACAAAAGATACTGAAAAGAGTCCAAGTAGAACTCACAGGATTGTGTATCACACAAAGCTCTCTAAAATATTTACCCCCTGTAGCCTCTCTGAAAGAGTTTGAGAATGCATATCTGTCGGCATGACAGCTTTAAAACAACACCGCAAGTTTGCTTTTTTTCAGTGCTCTTTAATGTCCTGATGGTTTGCCCTTTAATTTCACCTCTGCTGTGGGTTTCCTAGGGGTACTTGTATAAAATATAAAACCTGACGTGTGACAGCTTTGACAGAAGAACCAATTATGATCTTTCAAAGACAAAGATTGCAGGCTGAGTTCGGGTTTAGATCTGTTTAATAAAAAAAAATTAAAAATCAATAGAATTCATCCTTTTGCCTTAGATATAATAAATAATAGACACATTTACGCAGCTAAATCTATTCTTTTTCAAGGTTTGTTATTGCCATGAAAAAGTTAGTTTTTTCAATCGATATCTTCTGCAAAATGGTGAATGCAAGAAATACTTTTAAATAATTTAACTCGGCAATGAAAAAGATACAACATCAGGAAGCGATGTGAATTTTCTCTGCAATATTAGCAAGTGTTACTGTGTGAAATATTGTTCAAAATAAAAAGCAGACAATTGTAAACCTACGCGGAATATATACGGCGACTCTCGCCCTGTTTTCCAATACCGCACACATAGCGCCTGGTTTCATTTCACATAGGTCACTCAAGGCCCTGAAATAAGTTACTGCACCTGTGGGAAAAATAGTTTATCAAGGTACATCGACCTACTGTGTAAACGAAAACCGTAACCGCCTTTGAATCAAACAACCCGCATATATTCTCTTTTTTGTTATTACCATCTCGGAGTGATGATGACACAGTTGGCACGTCTACCTGTCCACGGTGTAATGAAGTGCAACCTTGAAACCGCCATATAAAATGCTCTCTATGTCCTTTTATTGCCTGAGGGGGAGTTGAAGGCATCCTAGTGTGGCTCTGTTTTTGAAATGGAGCGGCGTGGAGCTGCTGGTAGCTTCCCCTTAACCTCACCTCACGGAGACGAGGAGAGAGAGCAGGCTGGCGTTCGGCGAGGGGGAAGCCGGGCCTGCGAAACCGTCTTAATTAACCCAAAGTGTATTGAAATAACTCGTTTGGTCCGTTTAATAAACGGCGCGAGAGCGAAAAGAGAGTCAGTTATTTATTCTTATTCTGTGTGTTTCTTCGCAGCATATGGTGGAATCTCATTCCATTGTTCACATTAATTGATCGCAGCTCATTCTGATACTAAATTGAGCACAAAACCCATCAGGAAGAAACATCCCACATATGGCCGTTCAAAATCAACCGTCAACTAAATGGAAAATCAGGAAGACCGATCCCCGTACGAACGAGGCCCAATCATGTAATCTATAACATCAGTTAGTTACTACACAGGGAATTAAGAAACCTTTAAAGGAAGGTGATGGAATTCAGCAACACGAGTCCTGGTTTGGGATTGCAGTGTTATTTAAATGAGAGAAACAGCCTGCTCACACCGCTGGCATATGGCGCTTCAGATAAGGACCGCCATATGGACACATACGGCGTCATTTCAGACATAATGACAACACAACCACATTTAGGGTCATCTCTCAGTGTATTTGCCGCTGAAGGAGAAAACAATTCTGGTGCATTTGGCTCCGTCACATGGTCTGGCCAATCTGTGATGGCTGGCAGCAGAGACAAAGAAGATTGACGTTAGGAAGATTAAAGCGATGGCGAGTATGAGTCGCGGAGGTCGGCATGGGAACACACTGTGGTGCGATACAGTAGGGGGCACTTGGACTGCTCAAAGTTCTAAATAAACAATCAACACAAATACAAGGACCCATCAAACTACTTTGCATACACAATCAAGCTCAATAGTAATAGAGACTGATACCAACATTCAATCAACTCCTGGACCCAAACATGACCAAATAAATACAGACTTGATTGCTCATCATCTGGAAGTTGGGCCAATTGGCCCCTGGCAGAGTCAAGTGTACAATTTTCTCTCTCAAGCTACGTAATTGTGGGGACTGCACATCACCTTTCCACGACTGAGCAGTTCTTGGTGAGAAAATAACACAATTTATAACCTGTCCAGTAATCACTGCTTTGCATACAGAGGGGCGATGGGCTGCGTTAGTCTTGGGTTATTATGATGGGGTTTAATGACTGTGCACGCCGGCCCAGGACATACGTGGACGTCTGGATTTTGTCACGATTGTCCAGAACTTTCTCAAGTGTCACGTTCGCGCTTCACATAAATCGTCGGTGCGCTCATCGCAATGTGGCCTTGCGAGGTCGAAGATACACTTTGACTCATTTTCTTTTCAGTATTTTCTGTTTTTCTCTCTCCTGCTCTCTCATTCACACTCTCTCTCTCTCTCTCTCTCTCTCTCTCTCTCTCTCTCCTTCTCTCTCTCTCTCTCTCTCTCTCTCTCCATTCCATGAGGTTGGTAGTGCTTCAGGCTTGAAACTCAATTTCTCAGCCATTGAATAGACAGCAATTGCAAAGAGGTAACTCAATTGTGAAGATAGTGCAGCGAAGGCTCTTGAATAGATTGGGGCCTCGACTTTAATACAGCATGATTCATGTCACACACACAAACACAACGCTATTCCATTTCATCCAAAGCACTTACAAACGGGATGTTTTAGAAGCAAACCATACTCATTATACTGTAGGAAATAAATTACACAAATATGTGTGGATTTATTTATGCGCACATGAAATTGCACAATGCCGGACTGGATTTTTCTATTAGGGCTATACCCTTTATTATTATTGGACTGTTTTTGTATTAACCAAATGTGCTCAAAGAGAAAAACAGCCCATGGTAGAGAAACAGCCTAAACAACCGTACAAACCTTACATGTTAACATTTCCATTTAATTCATTGAAATGTTTTGGGGGTTTTTTATTACGCAAAGGGACCTATCCAAGGATAAAATGTTCCATTTGTTTGTGATTATAAGTTAACTGACAATTTATGACATTTAAATCCGGAATTATTATATAGCATTCAAAGGTAAAACCTAGTGGTAGCATCATTTGTGTTTTGATTCATTGGGTTGAGGCCATTTTTCACAGTAAAATTAACTGACCTGGCCTTGGATACTGGGACTAAAAGTGTGTGATGGTGAAATGTAAGTTTGACTTACAAAAAAAACTGTGTTGGTAATATTTGTTGAAGTAAACAGTATGATAAAATAAATTCCACTTTGAGTTATTAAAGTTCAAAAAAGCTTATTTTCCATGTTCAAGTTAAACTTTTCAATAGACTATGTAAATAGATCTAAAATAAAAGTCTGTGGCTAAAACATTCTGTATTGATTCTTTAAAAAAGAACACCATTATCAAACAAGTTAAACAAGTCTCTGGTCAATGCAAATAAGCAGGCTTAGTATCTTGAACGTTGCTGACATGAACAGTAGATTTATTATGAGTTCTTATGAATTTTGTCGGTTTTAGTCACGTGTAGTAATTTCATCCAATTGCGTTTTTTGTTTATTTTTAATCACAGACACTTAACATTTGTTCATATTGATTTTAGTCCTGTTTTCATCCATTTCTTATCTTGGCCTGTCTTCATATCAGTGTGGCCTGTACAGCATACTGTGGCAATAATGATCAAATGTCGCTTCATAAACATAAAACTGCTTTCCTTGAAACTTGTGGAGGGATGGCTGGCTACCAATCACTGGGAGTGGACACTTGCAAAGATGTTCCCATCGATTTTATTGACATCAGATGTGCACACTAGTAGTAAAAGAATTACAGTCTTGGCTGATAGCTAGCTGGCTGCTAAAAGCATTCATTATCCCGGGGTCAAGTATATAAAAAGATAGCAACGTCAATAGTCTACAAGTTTGCACACTGCTTAATTCAGTAGTTCATGATGTGTGTGTTTGTGTGTGTGTGCGTGTGTGCGTGCGCGTGCGTGCGTGTGTGTGTGTGAATGCTTCTTGTGAAAGCTGAAGGCTGGAGGGAGACGAGAAAAACACAAAACCAGCTTCGGCAAATTGAATATCGTTTAATTTGAACGTTGAATGTTGATACTTTTCCTCATGTTGCCATAATTAAAAGCGATGTTGATGGATTCCTTGCCATAGTTTTGTCAGTGAAATTGCAACTAATGATCTACAGTATAGTAAGAATATAATAGAAATAAGAATATTATACAATCTAGAACGATTTATAGTGCTATGAAGGTGTGTAAAGATGTGTTGTTGTAAACCTCTTTACTGTATTATTTTTAGATTAAAAAATATTTCATTACGCCTAAGTAGTCGAGTTGGAAACAGCCTTAACCTTAGGCCTTAGTCTTAAGGTATTTCTGGATCAAGTAGAATTTACAAGTCCGCACCTATGACGGGGAAAACTCACGAGGGGTAGAAAATATAAGATGACAGGCCATAGCTTAAACATTGCTTTTTGTTGTTGGAGCTTGTTACTCTCTCAAAGCGCAGGCTTAGGAGCACAGGCAACATATCAAACTTAATTACCTTTCAGGGTGCCTCATCAAGTCTGAGCCTCAATGAAGACAGATTGTGCCTGTTCCACAGGACCTTTAAAGCCACAAACACAGTGTGGCTCTCTCTCTCATCTCAGCAGGCCTTTTTGAATTATACCCCCACTGCTATCATGGACCCTTAACAGGAAAATGGACTTTATTGAATAGCATTTCATCTAGGAAGTCCATTCCTCATCTTAATATACAGGCGAGGCCTCTAAGTCTTAAGGAAAGGCAGCAGCACAAGGTTGCAATTTGGATTACATGCGAGAAATAACAGCGTGTTTACCGTGTACTTTCATGGTAATCTTTCAGTTTTATGTGGTAAACGCCAGTTGCATTCCTATTTTATTGGGTATTACTTTTGTTTTATGGAGCAATTTTCACATCCTGCCCCCGATGATAGTGGCCTCACTCTCCGGTTAGCAGCGGCGGAGCGGGCCTGCTGATGAACACAGCGCGAAGGGGTGATTATGGAGTGCTAAACTAATGATTGCCGATGAGAAGCTGTTCTCACCACGGAGCAGATTCATTTCTCTGTCACTAGGACTTAATGGCTCCTTTTAAGGAAGATGAAATCTGGCCACTAGGGAAAACTATCCTGAAAGACTGCAGGTAGTTCATCTGCCAACACTATTAAAATCACACCAAGGCGTGCAGGTACGGTGTCCCGTAGCCACAAAACAAGATACACAAGTCCGTACGCGCAGTTTTGGGGCTGCGGTTTTGAAATTAGATCCATCATCGGTAACTATATAGGAATTTATCGAAAGTGTCAGGTTAAAGTGGTAGACTGAAGGGATTATTAGGCACGTCAACAGTGAGCGATCGTCGCAGAACCCCCTTCGCGCCGAAAAAAAAAAACGGGGGAACCGAGACGCTCGTCACCGTGACCGGAGGTCGCGCGCGGGGGCGGACGGGAAGGGGCGGGGGGTTGACTCTGAGCCCGAGAGCATCGCGGGGTCTTTATGAAACGACGCAACGACGGACCCGGTTCAGCGACCTGGCGTCGCGATGTCCTAACCATCTGTTTGTAGCGTTTCATTATTGATGCGGCGGTGAACTTCGAGCTCACGTTACGACAGGGGCTCCGATCCGCCGCGGCCGATGTTAGGCTTCTAAACAGGGATGCCGAGGAACATTTGCTGCATACAGAGGTGGGTAAACATTTATAAATGATTCAGGAGGGCAGGGTAATTCTGTAAAGCACAGCAGATGTACTGTGGAGCTCCCAGTAGCTCCCGAGACACATCTCCACCTCAACACCATTCTTCATACTGAACTGTATGGAAACAAACTACTTTAGTGAGTTGTGAGGTCCATCCAGTGTTTTTCATTTCGAACCACATACTAAAGGTACAGTAGAGAAGATGGGTGAGTTCTTTTGATATTCCCAAACCTGCGTGCATTTTCACAACTGGGTCCAGGTGGTAGTATACAATTCACAAAGCCGTCTTTTCCACTTGTAAGTTACTAGAAAAAAAAATACAGTTTACTGGTGTGAAAAGGGTTCATTATAACTGTTGTCCAACTCCAACTTTTCTCCACTTTTTCCTGCATGCTCAGTGAACTGTTGCTGCACTTCAGGTCAATGCCCAAGAGGAATTGTTTGGAAGGTTTTACTTTCATTTCAACTGCTGGAAGATACAAGGAACGGTCTAGTAACTAATTGGTAGAGAGCTTTTTCGAATTGTTAGGTTATGTATCTAGGTAACATAAGAAAAAGTAACCAAAAGGTATCATAAGATAATTAAAGGTGGTGCAATTTACTTCATCATTTTGTCGTCACACATTTTGTGTCGTAAATGATGTTGATCTGAGCGGACGGGACTGAGGAGAGAGGAGGTTCTCACCATGTACTGTTTTTACTTAGCTACATTTTGGCTCCAAAAATTCTCCTTATATCTGTTGGCTTCTTTTTAGGAGGCATTTTAGTGCTTTAAAATTGTTGGTTGACAAAACCAAGACAAATTTAGGCAATGGACACAAGCTAACATTAGACATGAGTTACAGCCTTGCTGTACAGCCTGCAGTTTAAATGAACATCACTTTAGCTGGAGAGCATTAGTTCTAAAGTTCAAGTTCATCTAATTGACCAGTTCTATCCAGTATCGATGGAGTGATTTTAAGATTGTTCATTCATGAATTATCTGACAAATACGTCACACTCCGCATTGCTCTCAACTCTGAAAAAGCGTTAGCTGCTGGTGTTCTGTTGATTTGTTCTATTTTGTCAGAATCTCCTACTGTAGCACAGATTTGTGTGTGGGCATGCACACATCACAAAACTACTTTTGTGAATGAGACTCATTGATTGCACCAGACATAAAATCACCACAAGAATATTCTGTGAAGACAGTCGATTTTGTACATTACCTGCTGGTTTAATCCAATAATTACCATCCTGTGCTGTCTTCTGTCTTACTGTGTAGTAGCTACAGCGAGGCCTATCTTACTGAAATAATAACAATTAGCATGTACAACAAGTAGCAATAGCCATTGTTCATCCTCAATTACCCCTCGCACTGCAACCTTCATAATCTTCATCACACTATGGATCTAATAGTATTTGAGTAATTATGTTAAATTATTTCCAATAGACTTGAGATGGCACTCAGTGTCGGAATACATAAATGCAGCCATTCAATTGTTGTTAGAGTAAACTAGCAATCACATGGAAATGCAGATGCATTCAGAGTTACCTGTTAACATCTTAAAGCCCAGTTTAAAAAAAATATTAATAAAAAGATAAGATATTGCACATCATGGCTTGTGCTTCCTTTGAAGACCAAGATTATATTTAGTCATCTGGCAAATTTAGAGATTAAAAGTACTCCAAATCACTGACAAGTAATGCAAAAAAAAAGCAAATTCATTATCAGTATCTTTTTTTTCACTGCCTTTAGGTTACTTTTTCTGATGAATTATTAAAAAAAAATACATGTCTATACATCCAACAATTAATGGCAAAGAGACACAATTTCATGCAGAGACTTACGAGTGCATTAATCTTATCAAAATAATAGCCTACATTGCAGAATTAAATAATGAACCTCCCCCTAGCAACACCCTCAGCAAATAGAGGTGCTCATCACAAAGCCAAACACACTGCAAAACTCAGACAGAAAAAAGCACAGCTCTAATAAGAAGACCCTCGGTGACATCTTCTCTTGTCTGTTTTGCTTGCTAAGTGTTTTTTTTTTTTCAGTGATGCGGGGTGGCCCCACTCCAGAGAGATAATATAACCCAAAAGATTCACATAAAGTATTCCTCCTACAGTGCATGATATATCATATCAACTCAAAATAGGCCGAAATAATTTTTCTTAACTCTTCGAATAAGCAAAACATGCAAGCCTTCCTGGAAATGCTTTGCGTAGTGTTATATATACACACGGCCTGCATTCGCGGGTGTAACTTGTTGGCTGACGTCTCTTAGTGGACTTGAAATGCGTTTCTGGGGGCTCCCTCCAAGGCAATTCTGTTAAAAGTTATGTTTGTTCATCTATACCGTGAATTTGCATCCTAGCAATTTCAAAAGACAAAATGTATATTAGCAAGGTACAGTTATTGTGGTATTACGGTCTATAATATACAGTCGTGGTTTTGCAGCTCAATAAGTGGAGCATGATATTAACACTGCTGGAGTTATGGGTTCCATTCCCTCTGGGTCCACCCTTTCTAAAAGATGTGTTGTACTCTAAGATCCTTTGGATAAAAGTGTCCTGCAAATAGCATATGTTACAATATTATGATATAATATGCTGGACTAAATTATATTCCATCACTGTGGCTTTGTCTTTTACTGTTAACTCCTTAAATACTGTGTGAGCAGTACAGTAGGATAAGACATCGCGTAAAAGCGAGTCAAAGCCTAGTATACGGCTGGACTGTTTACGGTCAATGTGCGAGATTGTCGCGCCGATTCATTTTGAAAGAGCAACGGCCAATGAGGAAACTCCAACACTCGGCCGACCGATGGCGTAACTTCATCACTCAGTCAGTGAGTTACTCAGTGAGTCAGTGACGGACAGACATTAGCGTTTACAGGGCTGGCCCCCGCTGTTGCGGTCCAGCCAAAATTACGTTTTAATAAGTGACCTCAGCTCCTCAGGAAGGTCGTTCCAAAGCTTGGTCATCAATATAGGACACGATTCCTGTTTAGGCCCTGTGTGTGTTTCCCTTGCCCTTTCTGTCTCTGTCCCTGCCTTCAGCCCTTCAGCAGTCTCTGCTCTGGTCTCTGCAATTTCTCCACCTGTCCACCAGATGCCCCCAGACTTTCTCTCCAGCTCACCAGACTCAACTGTTCCCACTCAGTAATTGTCTGCACCTGCTGCCCATTCCCTCATCAGCTCCTCGGTAGAGTTCCGGGCGTCACGTGACTCCTTTTGTTTACTCTGCCATGTCGGCAGGAAAAATGTGAGCAAAATGTAAACGTGTGCTAACTTGTATGCAGCGTTAGCTGTTCTACCAAGAGTTAACTACATCATCACTGCGAATGAATTGAATTGAATGAAGCAATACTCAAATTTTTTTTTACAAATTTCCTGCCAATATGGCGGTGTTTTCATTTTGACTGTTGAATGCCGGGATTGCGTGACATCAACTACCGGAGCTCTATACCGGTCTCAATCATCCATTCCCTGCCAATTCATCATAGTTGCTTTCATGGACTCTAGCCAACCTTATTCTGATCCCGCATGTTCCTGTTCCCGCCTGTCCCTGTTCCTGCACCTGTTCCTGCTTGTTCCTGTGGTTTAGACCAGCTTGTTTTTGACCTGCCTGCCTGCCTTTTTCCATTTTGGACTTGTTTGCCTGATTCGGACTGATTCCCCGCTGACTACCTGTAAGCCTGTGTTTTGGATTTCTCATTAAAAGCCCTTCTCATTTAACCTGCCAGCCTGTGGTGTCTGCATTTGGGTCCTCCGCCTGTCTGCCCCGTTCTCATTTGTGACAATATATAAATGTACTAGGAGATGTAAATGTGCAGGATGGTTGTATGGTTGCATATTGAATGACCAGTAGTGCATTGCTCCAGTATACCTAGGGCAGTTAAACTGACTAGTATGATAATTGAAATGATGATTGAAATAATTAATTAATGTTGGAGAAAACAACATTCTTGAGGCATAAAATTACCATAGTGTGTCCAGTCTACTCAGGGTGGTGACATTGAAAATAGAAATGAAAACCATTACAACACATACATACAAGCTAATATGTAAGGGATCATGTACACGGAGCCGGTCATTAATAAACCCCGACAGGGTGATGCAGGACCCCGATGTGACCGGCTCGTTGTACATTATCCCGCTTATTACACGGCTACTTACTAAAAAAAAACAATAATTTGACAAAAAATATAACAACAAAAAATAATTGTATTGATTTAAAAATGATTGTATTGCTTCTGCTGAAAACAATAGTCTGTTAGATTCTGCGGTTGGAACTGCGTCCATAGCAACGGTCTGCTATTCAGAAATAACAGACCGTAGAATGCCGTAATTAACCAATCAGAATCGAGTATTCAACAAAGCCGTGTAATAATAATTAATAATGCCTCACACGCCTATATGGTAGATACTGTATAGCCCCCGGGGTGTAGAAAGGCTTCCAAAGTTATATTGACCTTTTCAATATACATGGTCATACATTTAGTTCTCTGCAAATGTTTGACAATTCTATCAGGCTCTTTATAGATGAAGCCTTTGTAGTCCTATCCATAATTCATGCCTTCCATACTGTACTGTATATACTGAGATACTCTGCCTACACTCATTAGGGTGAAATGTACCTCTCTTTACAAATCATGAAGAGGCAACTGATGCTCAGATCCCACACCAGAGGAACAAGATACGATACATTATTTACAGGTATCGATCTCTCTTATCAAATCAATCAGATGGCAGGTCAAAAATAGCTGCTGGTATGAAAGTCACGGCCGGCTCCCGGCCCTTTCTGTTTGAAGCTCTTCGGCCTTTCAAGAGAACATCAGCTGATCAAAGAACAACCGAGGCTGTTAAGATGGAGAGAGCGAGGAACGGATGGATGAACGGAGGAGTTCCTACAGAAGGGACTGGTCTGAGTTCAAGATGTCTTCTGTACTCACCTTCACCTCTAACACTTTTCTTCTGATACTGTAGAAAATATAAATGTTTGTATAAAATAAAGATTATGGCTGATTTATAACATACACAGTGTAGCATATTATCTAGCAGATTATGCTAATTTACATAAATTATGTAATGCTCTCCCCCCCTTTAAAAACCACTGGAGTGCCACTGAGCACTTATATAACACACTCAAATTAGAGTA
>OMKK01029983.1:0-22652 GCA_900302305.1 Polymixia japonica | reverse complement strand
ATCTGCTCTAAGGTATCTATCTATCTTGCTCTCTCTGTGTCTCTCTCTCTTTGAAACACACACACACACACACACACACACACACACACACACACACACACACACAGAAAATCTGTTTAAATGTGGGTGGTAGTCTCCTTTCCTATTCACCCCAACAAAGCAAGGAAATAAATGAATGAATAAATAAATATATAGCAGTCTGATACTGGACAAGTCTTTACAAAATCAGCTGTGATGTCCATTACTCCCCCATTACGCCTGGTATTACGCCTGGCTTATGACTGGTCTTTTCCAAGGGGTTCCTAGAGAAGACTCAAAAGATTCTGCCAGCTTTTCATTTTGAGGAACCTCTAAAGGAGCCTCCAGGAACCTTTGATTTTTAGAGTGTATGATACCTACTGCAATATGGGAGAGGGGCAGGACATTTACAGTTTCTAATAGAACTCATAATGACAGGAAAAATAAATGATAACAGTGATTGATGTGTTAGAAGCAGAACAGTTAAGTCTGGAGTGAAGACTCGCCAGTTTGTAAAATCACCTTTTTATGTCGCTTTTCCACTGCACAGTATTGGCTCAACTCGACTCGATTCGCCTTTTTATGGTTTTCCACTGGTCATAGTACCCGGATGGTACCTGGTACTATTTTGGTATCACCTCCGTCGAAGTTCCGATACGAAAATGTGACGTAAAACCACTGCAGACTACTGATTGACCAGAGAGAATAGTCACTAGCAAGGGACATCCTGCATCCGCCATGTTTAAACTATTATAGCAGCCCAAGCATTCACTGCTACGAGTACTACTCATTCGCATTTGCAACGATTTGACTATTGGAACTGTTAGAACTAACTATTAGAAATGGCAGCCCGAAAATATAAATCTGTCTCTTTGCTGTGGCAAACAACCACACAGCGATAATCAAGGACACAATCCCTTCGATATCCTCCTTTGTTCCTCTGTGTGTCGCATTGAAGATGACATCATGGCGGTTTCATGCGGCGTCGCTATGGCGACCAGCTACAATCAGGGGGTACTATTTTTGCAGTGGAAAAGGAAGCAAAGCGAGTCGAGTTGAGCCAGTATTGTGCAGTGGAAAAGCGCCTATTCTGTCCTGTGCTTTAGATGCAGATAGAACCATTTATTCTCCAAAAAGTAGTTTTTGTCCGTCAGCATTTTGATGACATTTTGGAAACACAGGCTGTTTGTTGTTTTGGGTTAAAGTAAATGTGTAATCACTATTCAAACGAAGTCATTGAAATGTGTGTTGATAAACTGATATGTCCTCTTGACTATATCCTTGACCCTTGACCTGGATTCTAAAACAATTCTTCATTGTTCTACCTCTGTCCTCCAGGTCCTTCACAGAACCCAGTAGCGCTGCAGCAGCCACCCGGAGTGGGATACAACATGGCTCATCAAGCGCCGTACAACCCAATGCAGGCCAAGGCCCCTGTGGCTCCTGCCCCTGGACTCTACAACTCTGGGCCGTACCAGCCCATGCCCCCAGCTAGCTCCTACCAGCCCATGCCCCCAGCTAGCTCCTACCAACCCATGCCCCCAGCTAGCTCCTACCAACCCATGCCCCCAGCTAGCTCCTACCAACCCATGCCCCCGGCCAGTTCCTATCAGGGTCCTCCGGGGCAGCCCCTGTTGACAAGGCCTTCACTGGGAGGTCCACCACCCCATACCCCACCTAAGTCAGCCAGCCCTGCCCCTAGGATGCCCCCTGCGCAGGCCACCCCTCCTCCTCTTCCCGTGTCTTCTAATAATTATTACTCCGGCCCCCCACAGCAGCGGCCCCCGGCTCCTGCGTGGCAGTACGGCACCGCTCCCCCGCCAGTACCGGGGATACCCGCTCCTGTGAACACGCCTCCCCTCGGACCCATGGGTAATCACATAAACCCAGCCGCGAGCTCGGCGGCGACGCTCCCGCCGACACAGTCACCGGTGGGATACAGCTCCGCGCCGCCGCCTCCTGTCTCCCATAACGCCACGCATGTCCCAGGGCCAGCGCTGCCCCCCGCCTCCCTCCATGGATACACTCAGCCAGGTAGGAGACAACACGGGGGCACAGGACAAAGGCTGTATGTAAAGCAACACACTCAAGACAGTCGATATTGTTTACATTCTGAACAAACGGTGCGTGGGGACAAGCCAGAACACTTTTATCAGCCACTGTGTCGCCCTGATGCAACAAACATCTTTATTTTCAATTGTAATAATAGCAACAATGATGATAATGATCACAATGATATAAACTGTTTGTATAGTATATTTTATTTCTACGAGTCAGTCACCCAGACATTCTTGGTGTGCTCCTTCTATTTGCTACAATGTGCTGCCAGTATGCATATCTAGCAGGCTGATGTTGGAGGTGGACATTGCCCTCTGCTCCTACACACTGACCAAGTTGGCTGTCTGTTGCCTCTATCTCCTACCTGGGCAGGAGACTCACTCACTTACTCTGTAGCTGTATGAAGGTCATTTTGGTTTCGGTTCCACATCCGCCCCCCGTTTTGGACCCAGATGTGGTTGTAGAGCAGATTGTAATAGAAAAATAATTTATTAGTTTTCGTTTGGATAAATTAACAGAATGCTGACAGTCTACATATTAGGGCTACATCCCTCTGGGTTTTAGGTTGAAGATTTTGATATATTTACATTTTTCTCTAGCATTGGTGATAACTTTCTTGCTGTGAAGACAGAGGAAGCTGTCATTTTAATGCTAGAATGTGCCTAGTGAACAGTTCATCCAAAACAAAGACGTTCTCAGAACTGGTTAAATCACTTGTGGACTTGTGTCCAAAGCCACAAACAATTTACAACCTAGGGACATCGTTATATTATGAAACTTACATGAGCAGATTGAAGGAAGATTGCTCTTGAGAATGACGTGTTGTAACCTAGTCATCCCAAGTATGTAAAGCTTAGTTAACTTGCACAAGAAGTCATCTGTAGTCACTTTAGTTGTTGACAAAGTACTTTTCATTGCACCTTCAAGGCTTAAGTTGATTTTAGTTAAACTCTAAACCAAGCGACATCAAAACCAAGTTTCTGAGATTGCAAATTAAGTGTAGTAACATAATCCATGACAGGCATCTAGAAAAGTATTGCTCGTCGTTGCATAATGAAGCATTAAAAAGCCAATGATTTGTTAATGAAAAGTAGTTTCCATTTCCCGTACTAAGTAGACTCTATGAAATAGATTAAAATATAATGCTCAGTAAGCAAATGTTATTCTTCAACATGTAGACACACAAATCAGACTTCTAGGAAATCCCTCCAGCTACTTCGTACCACAAAAACACGACGGGAATTTCATAAGGAAGAATGGGCGAATTAACTTAACATTCACCAAGACCGGAGTTATCCTTATACTACTAGAATAACGTTTTTATGATTGTAAATGTTTTTTTGTTATTTAACAGGAACTGCACCCCCATCGATGAATACCATGCCCCTCCACTCATACCAGCCAGGCAGGGCTCCATATGGGCCCCCACCCTCAGGACCCCCACCCACAGGACACCCAGCAACCATGAAACCCACCCCACCGCCAACCGGACCACCCATGGGCAATGCCACCCCTCCACCCCCCAAGACCGATGGTACGTTCTTGGCATAATTTTGTTTTCCTGCTTTGTCGTTATGTGTAATAAGTAACAAACGTATATAAAATATATCGTGTTCATCTTTGTTGATTGTATGATGGTATGTTTAAAAGCCAAGAATGCTAACGCTAATGACTAATGCTAATCACTAACGCTAATGGGACAATGTGTCGTTGGACTAGCCAGCCCGTTTGGTTCTTATTTGCCTGCCTTATCTCACTCTTTCCCCCCCCCTCCTCTCCATGCTAGCTCAGTGCAGGGGGGCTGCTCACAGCTCTCTCTCCCCCACTGAGCCCGACAGCCAGGAGGGAGATATTGAATGTCCAGGTGTGGTTAAGTCTATCGTTAGTGTCGTGGTGCCCGTTCCGACCTGTTGCTGTTCCTCCTATCTAGGGATGCACTGATTCCACCATGATTTCAAATAGTTCCAAGTTCCGCTTGATTCTAAGCTCTAATCGATCACTTTTAGACCGTTAGTTTAGGGTTATTAGTCAAAAATGTTTCGAGATATATAATTTATTTTGTGGTTCAAGTGATCACACATCCCTCTGTGTGTGTGTACAGGGAAGGAAAGTCAAGCAGCTGCTTTCATGTCTGAAGTATTACACGTGGCCTATGACGTTTTAGGCTGGTATTGCCCTAATACTGGGATCAGTGCATCCTTACGGATATCTCTTGTCTATAGTTTAATCGTTGACATCACTTCTCTCACACGACTCATGAACACGTTTCTAGGAGCCAAAGAACTAGATTTCCCAGGTCTCGATGTTCTGTTTGTTTTGTACAGACGTGTATTATCATTCCATCGTGACCTTTTGTCCTTGGGAGTTTTCTCTAGCGTTCTGTGGCGTTAGCACCCTTTGGTATCCATCTCTTTTCATGTAGCTGAACTCGTCTGTGTCATTCCATCCCAGGTTTCTATGGTTGTCTTCCTGTCTTGTCTTACTGGAAGTATCTGTACAACAGGTTGTGTCACTGAGATTATTCACATTGAGTCTGTGGTGTTTGCATTGAAACAGGACCCTCCGCTGGCAATGGGCCGCAAGCCCCCAACAGCTTTAATCATATGGACAACAAAATGGGTAAGGCTTAGTTTGATGTTTTGATGACATAAGTGAAAAACTACGTCAGATACTGCTAATTGGTAAACGGCTTATTGTTTAGATTTGATTAATACAGATTTTTCTTCTTGATTGAATTCCTTATCAATACATGTTATAATATTTTTAGGAGGAAGTATAATGCTTCTAGAAAACTCTGAACAAAAGTATTATTTATAATGAGGTCAGAATTGCTTTTTTGGCTGTCGTTTTAACAATTAAAAATCAGATTTGCAGACGTGATGTATTTCTCCCCAAAAAATGTCTGGAATTTCTTCTTCTTCTCTAAACCTAATAGATCTCGACGCCGTCTCTAGTGAATGGCGTTGACAACCACCATTAATTAATTAATTAATTAATTACGTTTCTGTCTTTTTCTCTCTCATCCAGCTGGTCCACCCCAGCCGGGTCCACCCCAGCCGGGGCCACCCGGTCGGCACTTGGGCCACTATCCATCCCTCCCCCCGGGGTACCACACCACCCCGGCGGCCCCGAGCGCCACCTCCCCCCCCATGCACCCTGCAATGCAGCCCCCCACACAGCCTTACACTCAAGCACCTCAGCCGTACCAGCAGGTGAGAGCCGACGTCGTCAACGCACCGCTTCTCTTTGTGTCTGGGGAGCGACATGCCCTGCAACATCTGTCAGGCATTTGCCCTTTTTTTTTTTTTTAGCATTCATGCAAATCCCGGGTGTGTTAAGTTGGGCTTTATACAAAGTCATGTAAAATCCATTTAAAACTAGAGCTGTTTATCTCTGCATAATAGACCTGAAGCGTAGAGCCTGTGGACATTTGTAGAGTTGGTACTCCTTTACGCACCCAAAGAAGAAATTCAACAAGTTAGCTCTTGTCTGCGTTTAATCTTGTATATGTAGATCAGTAGGTACAGTACAGTAGCACAGTATTAGCACTGGCAGGGTGTGGAGTTTTCTCTCTCCTGTTAAATATCGGGGCGTTTACTCAGTATTATAAGGTTTGTTGGTGAACACGCCCACCAAATGTCCCCAGCATAGCTAAACCCCTCGCGGCTTGTTTATCGCACCTCTAGCCACCCGTTGGCCCGGGGCCGGCCCAGCTGAGCCCATCTCTGGCTGCTCTGAGCCTCCAGTCCAGCACCCCGGAGACCCTGAGAGTGGTCAACCTGCTCCAGGAGAGGAACCTGCTGCCCCCGGGCTCCATCCCCGTGCCCACGCCCTGCCTGCCTCAGGACCTGCAGAGGATCAACTGCAACCCAGAGTCAGTCACCATACCCTGAGTCTCTATAGTGGTTATTTGTATTTGATATATGATTTGTGATTGTTATTGTTTTTATTACTATAGTTAGTGTTATTTTGCATCATTATTGGAATAATTCTGTGTTGACTTTTACTTTTTTCTGATTTTTAAGCTCTTTAACTTTTCTTCTGATTTGATGCCAATTTTTGACCCTCTGGCCGCCTCCAGTTTCAATCTTAACTTCTATTTCAGCGACTAAATGGGAAGACTATTATTGTGTACTTTAAACCTGCAGATGTTATTATAAGTGCATCACTCTGTGGTTATAGTCTGACCTAGATTCATAGCTCTCCTACATCTTGTTTTTAATATCTGACATTTTGAATTTTGGTCTGATATTTTCCAGTCACTTGGCCCTTTTGGGGAAAAAAGATTTGTCCTTTGCCTGTTTCATTGGCATTTCTCATTAAAATCAATTGGTACAACTAGCCACAAACTAATGAGTTTGGTTTCAGTGAGAAACACTGACATTGATAAGACAATTTTGAATTGACAAAGAATTGTATTGTGACAAGTGCCAAGTCTTGGGGAAACATAATTAAGACTGAAATTAAAACCTCCGTAAGAGGGTCCATTTAATGCACAATGTGCGAATCGGAGACATTTAGATTCCTGCAAGTTTAATGTACTTGGCATTCAGTTTCTGTTCCATTGGTGCAGAGACAGATTGACAACTTACAGGGTTTCACAGTACAATACTGACACACACACACACACACACACACACGCGCACACACGACCTAAGAACAAGCAAACCTCACATCCGCCGTGTTTCTGTGGGTTTCTCCAGGGTGTTCCGCTGTACTCTGACCAGTATCCCTCAGACCCAGAGTCTGTTGAACAAAGCCAAGCTACCCCTGGGACTGCTTCTCCACCCTTTCAAAGACCTCTCGGTAAAAGCACACACGTCACTCCCTATTCTCAAACTAACCCAATGTTTGTCCTTCACAGGCAGCCTGAAGGTTAGAGAAACAGGTTTAATGATGCTACAGGCTGTTGATGGAATAGAAACCAGTTTACATGTTGTGTTTGGGGAAATCTGGCTGGAGAATGAGTGTCAATAAAGCTTAAGGGAGAGGGGAGCTTTATTCGGTTAAGTGCCCTTGAGCAAGGCACTTAAACCTCAACTGCTGCGGTAGAGCTGTTTGGTGGCCAACAGCAGACGACTGCGGTTGAACTGAGAAACTCCCAGATATAGATGCGTGTAATTGTATGAATGCCAGGCATGGTGCTGCTAAAGCGTATGCATGCTGAGCAAAGCCCTTCCTTTGATGAAGGGTTTAAAAACAGTCTTCATCCTGCAGACTAGTCTTTGGTCATGGTTCTTAGATATAGGTTAAACGCCTAGACCAGACTGGCAATGGCTGTTTATTTAGGATCGTGTGAAGATGCTTTTTTATCATGAGATTACGTTAAATGTGTCTTTGGTTTAAGGCCCGCTATCAGAATTATTCAGCGCTCGTTATTGTGGTCTCTAAGGATGCAAACAACAGCAACGATGCAGAGCTTCTACATCAAACATAAACCTATTTTAAAGCCTTTTTGCGATGATTTGCTGAGTGATGATGAGTTCGCCTTGTGGCCTTCATGCTAGGACGTTGTGCGGCGGTTGATTTTTGTCCCTGTGTGCTCCCGTGCAGCAGCTCCCCGTAGTGACGTCCAGCACCATCGTCAGGTGTCGCTCCTGCAGAACCTACATCAACCCCTTTGTCTCCTTCCTGGACCAGAGGAGGTGGAAGTGTAACCTCTGCTACCGAGTCAATGACGGTGAGGAGGAGAGGGAGATGATGATCTGATCTGGTCTGGCAGAGTTATTATATCTGCAACAACCAGAACCAAGCCCCCCAAATAACACCCAACGCTTCTTAATATAATGTTCAATGAGCAAAGGTTGCTTAATTGCTGGATCTGTTGCCAGGCAGAGTTCTAGCTGGTCCAATGCGTCAATAAGCAAAGGTTGCCTGGCAACAGATCCAGCAATTAAGCAGTTCTAGCTGGCAAGTTGCTGTTTCACATGTCACATATGCACCACACCTGAGAGGGTTCATGGTCTGCTGGTGATCAGATTGACTCAAGTCGGGTAATGCGTTAATAACACAGGCAGGATTTATTGTTCTTGTTTCAGATGGATTAGGCGGAAATGGGCAGAATGTGTTTATTTTTATGTTTATTTGTATATCGGTTAGATTTGTGTCTCCATCGGCCGATATCGATTGTCTCAAAATGTCACATATCGGCTGGTTAATCGGATGTTGATGTTGTCTGTCTGGCAACAGTTCCTGAGGAGTTCATGTACAACCCAGTAAGCAGATCTTACGGAGAGCCACACAAACGACCCGAGGTCCAGAACGCCACCATCGAGTTCATCGCTCCCTCCGAGTACATGGTAAGATTTAACAGGCGTTGTTTTATTGGCTTCTTCCTGTTTGAATATAAATGAGTTCCGAATATATCTGTCACGGAAAAAAGTTCACCAGCATTCAGTTTTTCTAAAATAAAATAAAAAATGTCAGCTAATAAATGCAGGTAGAAGGTGCCTGTCATTGTTGGTATGATATAGTAGGTGTCCGCACACCCAGTGAGCTTAAGTTGTTTATTGTGCAAGTATTTGCATTACTCGTGCAGGCTGGGCACGTGTGTTTGTTTGCCCTTGTGGTGGATGTGTGGCTTTGTGTGTTTATTGTTATGTAAACCTACGTTCAATAAAAAAATTAAAAAAAAAGTCTGGTGTTTTGGCAAAAGATCAAATGAAAACGAATCCCAATGTGCACGTGTTTGGCCTGATTTACCTGATGAAACGTCTTGTCCACAGCTGAGGCCGCCACAGCCTGCTGTTTACCTCTTCGTCCTGGACGTCTCCCACAATGCAGTGGAGACCGGTTACCTGAATGTTTTCTGTCAGTCGCTGCTGGACAACATTAATGCGTATGTACAGCTTCATAATCTGACTTATTATACTTGGTCATAAAAATGTTCTTGGAATGCCATCTCAAACTTTCACGTGTGTGTATTTTCCTAAATGGATGCAGGCATTATTTTGAAATGGATATCAGTGTGATATCAAAGGCATTAATATAATTACAGAGCTGTTTATTATATACACAGCTGTTTATTAAGTAATTGAGGTTAATTTAGCTTTCTATGGAGCTCACGATTCTTACATGCAGCTGAAAGTGGGTCATCCCCGTCAGTTGGCGGCTAGTTTATATTTCTGTCTGTGTCCGTGCCCACGTCTGCTCCAGGCTTCCTGGAGACTCGCGGACAAAAGTAGGCTTCATCACCTTTGACAGCACCATCCACTTCTACAACCTCCAGGAGGGGTTCTCCCAGCCACAGATGCTCATCGTGTCCGACATCGAAGGTGAGACGCAGCCAACGGCAACGGTTTCGGTTTCGCTCTCGCTCTCGTCACGACGGCTACTTCACACAAGCTAGACTCACTGTTCACTAGAGAACTGCAGAAACTCACAATCAGTAATTAATCAGAAAGCAACTTGTTTTCCTCTCCTATTTATCTCATGCGAAATGTAACTAACGCTCTGCGGGATCCAGACGTCTAAATGTTGCATTAAAGTTGATCGGACAATGTGGAGGCAGTCGCATAGAACCATCAAATTGATTATTTGATTCTATTACCTGGTTACAATGTTGCTTAACGTCGGCAAAGACAAACGTTGTTACATTGGATTCTTGAGTGAGTCACTTCACAATAGCTGCACTGAAATGAATCTCCTCAGGATGGTGAAGTTGAGGAATTTGAGATGTCTTTTGGTCTAAATAATCTTTTCATTTTGCTCCCCAGATATATTTTTACCAACACCAGACAGCCTTCTAGTGAACCTCAACGAATGCAAAGAGGTAAGACACTTCTCTTCATCTTGGGTTATACTGCATGATTACGCACTGACCTCTGTGACCTCTGTGACCTCTGTGACCTCTTCTTCAACATGGGGATGTATGTGGGCCTGGCCTATCTCACAGTTCAAACAATTCAATTCGCCTAGCAAAGCAGCACATTTCCCCACGGAGATCAATAAAGTATCACAGAAAATGAGTTTCAAGGCTTCAATGTGTTTTGTTTTCCAGCTTGTACAAGACCTGCTGAAGAGCCTGCCCCATATCTTTGGGAAGACCATGGAGACCCAGTCTGCTCTGGGACCAGCGTTGCAGGCAGCCTTCAAGCTGCTGTCGCCCACTGGAGGCCGCATGTCTGTCTTTCAGACCCAGCTGCCCAACCTCGGGGTGGGGGCGCTCAAGTCCAGAGAAGACCCCAACCAGCGGGCGTCTGCCAAGGTAAGAGATCAGGTGCTCAGAGGCTACTATCTGTGTCTGCAAAAGTATGTTTTTAGTAAAATAAAAAAAATAAAAAAAGGAATGGTAATTTTCCTGTTATGTGGAAATTGTACACTGGGTTTTAACAGGTTTTATGAGCCAGAGTCTCACAAGTGATCAGGAATGATCATATATAATGTAAATTTAGGTTAGAAAAACAAACAAAATTGAAGATGTAATGTTTATAACCAAGAGCTGCAATAGGTTACTTTCACTAGCTAGGTATATGAGCTAGGTTTATTCTGTTTACACAATATTATAACAAAACAATTATAACATAAACAAGACTAGATCAAAACCTAGTATATGGCTGGACCATGTATGGTCAATGTGTGAAATTGTGGCCAAAAGCCTTGTTGCTAGAGGGCTTTTAATTTGAAACAGATACATCGGCCAATGGGGAAACTCCAACACTCGGCCGACCAATGGTGTAACTTCATCACTCAGTCAGTGAGTCAGTCAGTGAGGGACAGACATTCATGTTTATAGGTCTGACCCCGCTGTTGTGGTTCAGTCAATAATCATGAATATAAACAGAAATTTAAGCAGCAATGCTAGCAATCCCCCAAGGCTCACAATGCTCCACTCACCTTTTTATATAGACCATATTAAAACAGAGTGACAAAGTGCTTTACAAGATAAGGTTAAACAAAGTTATTATAATTATGTCATGATGGTGAGTTGGCTGAGAGGCCTTTAACATGTAAGATCACTAGGTTGTTAACTGGCTGATTATCAGCTGTTGCCACACTAGCAAAGATATCTCTTTCAAGGTGTGGCACATTGCAGGTAGTTGAGCCAACTCATTAGACATAGGCATTAAAACCATATTACCCAGGACACTGAGGCCTGTGACATAATGTCCTTTACTGTGGGCTTTCACGGTCTGCACACGCTCAGTTTGTCATAGAATTATGTTGACCAGTGGAACATAACATGCTGTCAAGTGGTAACAAGTGATGACTTAATATTCTTGGTTACCTGGAGGGCAGACACCATCGCAACAGCGCCTTAGTTAAAGTAGTCCCTGAAGATTGCGAGACCGTAGGTCCCCATGAACTACTGAGCACGTCTGCTGTGTAGAATCATAGGATCCTCTGATTTGTTAAAATTGGGTTACTTTTTAAAAAGGCTCTGCATCGTCGCTAAAACCAGTACTGGGACATTTTGTAGTTGAAGTGTTCAGGCGGGACAACACAGGAAATTTAGTTTATTCATGGGCAATTAGTACAGCCATGGATATATGGGATATCAAATGCACATGTAAACAGTATGAATAGGACCTTAACCAGGATATGAGCTAGTATCTAGGATACTGGACTGTGCATGTAGACATAGTCAATGAATATAATGCAAGTAGAATATACAATAATCCTGTATTGTCTGTCCATAATGAGGTTTTGTTTTCCTTTGGAATGACACATGTTTTTCCTCTGCCACACAAGTGAGAGAGGTTGACTTTAGCATCAGTTAAACATTGAAGAACCCGGTATTGACTCTTTCCTCCCAGGACATCCAGCACTTATCCCCGGCTACAGACTTCTACAAGAAGCTGGCTCTGGACTGTTCTGGTCAGCAGGTGGCCGTGGACCTGTTCCTACTCAGCGCCCAGTACTGCGACCTGGCATCTCTAGGTGAGTCCTGATCCTGGACTGAATGTGGAATCAAAGAAGGAGACTCCATCTTGGATAAGCTCAATTTTTAAGAGAATAAAATTCCCTCTGGTCGGTGCTCCGCCTCCCCAGGTTGCATATCCAGATACTCTGCAGGAAGCGTGTACTACTACCCATCATACCATCACCAGCACAACCCCTCCCAGGTAGAGCGCTTCCAGAAGGATCTGAAGAGATACATCACCAGGAAGATCGGCTTCGAGGCCGTCATGAGGATACGTTGCACCAAAGGTCAGTTGGCACAAGAGTCTGTGGTGATTCAGTGGAGACAAATGTTCCTGACACACTGACGGATGTGATTATTTTATTTTTATTATTAGTATTTTTTTTCCCCCTCCATAGGGTCTTTTAAAATGTGACTGAGGTCTGTAAGTCCTTGCAATCAATTTGAAAAAGGAAAACATGACTCAGGACCAATTTTGGTCTGATTTTAGTCAGTGGGGCTAAAGGCTTTTTGCTAATGAACGGATTACAGATTGCCACTTTAACCCCGGTTTCTCTGTGCAGGTCTGTCCATTCACACGTTCCACGGGAACTTCTTTGTGCGCTCAACGGATCTGTTGTCTCTGCCCAATGTGAACCCCGACGCGGGCTTTGCCGTTCAGATGTCCATCGAGGAGAACTTGGTGGACATGCAGGTGGTCTCCTTCCAGGCTGCGCTGCTCTACACCTCCAGCAAAGGTACACACACACACATGCAAAGCGCTTTGCTCTACTGCGAATGCCTGCATTTTCTGTATAAATGACCCTTGTGGGCGTGGCGGTATTGGTGCCGTCTGCTACCTGTTGACCTACACAAGCATTCACGCTTACAGATGCACGAGCCCACATCGCACAAACATAGACGCACCTGTCCACACCTACAGTGGATATCGATCATCTACGCACCCTTTTAAGTCTTCCAGTGTTTAAGGCCATGAGGGTGTACACGCTAGAGAAAGCTCCCGTAGCTAGCTTCTCGTCTAGACTATGCCACAAGTGTCCACTCAGGCAGATATATCTTAAGTTAGATGGGAAGAAAAACTGTTCTCCACGTTTCCTCAGTTCTGTAAATAAGTCCCAGGTTTTCATTGCCGTTCTTCTCCCCGTCCTCCCCCCCCCAGGAGAGAGAAGAATCCGCGTCCACACCCTGTGTCTCCCTGTGGTCAACTCTCTGTCAGACATCTTTGCCGGGGCTGACGTCCAAGCCATCGCAGGACTGCTGGCGAGTATGGGTACGTACCAAACGCAGTGAGAGTAGTTTCCCAGACAATGATATTATTTTATAAAATACCTCTGTTTGGAGTACAATTACCACTAGGGCTGCAAAATGTATCAAAACATTAACAACATTGCAAGTGTCAAAACCTTTCTTTTTTTAGAGGGACAAGTGTACAATCATGAATAAAGCAAGTTTTTAATTGATTTGATGCTGTAATCAAAGCGGCCATTTTGTCTACTTTCCATCAGTGCTTAAGCATTGACAGATGGTAGTGATTGGTGCTGACAACTCTGGTTGCCTAGTAACCACCACCTGCAGACCAATGAAATGTGTCTGTACTTGTCTGGCATGGTAATTAGTAGCTATTTCTCTCTTCTAAATATGGTACAAACACCATAGCTGTTTGACTTCCACTTCAATCTATTGTGTGATGACACCTACCAGCTGGAATATTAATTAAGTGTTGGTTTCACTATTATAAGCCCTCTTGTGAAGAACTATGTTCAACTGTTGGAAGATTTTTGTAAGAAGCAACATAATCACAAATATAGTCAATCCAGACTATTTGGGGTATGACATTTATCCATGACCTGAAAATACACAACCTCTGCTGTCTATGAATGTGTTTAACACTGAAATATAAAATCTGTGTGTCAAGATAATGAGGGTTTGTGAAAGCCGCTCACCTGACAACGTTCACCTGTCTTCCCTACTCCTCCAGCTGTGGACCGGTCGGTGTCGGCCAGTCTCAGCGACGCCAGAGATGCGATGACCAACGCGGCCATCGACTCCCTGGCGTCCTACCGTCAGTCCGTGTTGACCATCCAGCAGCCTGGCCTGCTAGCCCCGGCCTGCCTCAGACTCTTCCCCCTCCTCATCCTCGCCCTGCTCAAACAGGTGGGCTTCTTTATATCATGTGGTACACCCGCTGGTGCACAACTGCAGCAGTCTGTCCGGGGTAAACATAACTGGCACAGCGGTCCTGTAGAGCTCAGTTGGCTGAGTATACTGTCTGCTTAGGGGTTGATCACCTCTGAGATGCTTTTTAATTTGTAATGCTCCTGTAAAGTGCTTTGGATATAAATTCACTTCCAAACGGCATTTTTTATGATTATGCTAGACAAGATAAACTTTGGCTTAGTTTTAAAAGTAAAGAAAAAAAGCAAAAAGCCAGCAGATAACCTTGGAGTTGGCTGACTACTTTGCCAATTATCATCTAAAATGATGCCTGCCTATTTGAACTTTGAACTTTTCTCCGTCCATTACTTTTCTCTATATCTGTCCACTGCCTTCTAATTACCGTCAAAGACCCTGGAATAAATACTCGCTAGACTGATGGTTTTGGTTCCTGTGTGTGTACCCTGCAGAAAGCCTTCAGGACTGGAACCAGCACCAGGCTGGACGAGCGTGTGTTTGCCATGTGTCAGCTGAAGTACCAGCCCCTGGCCTACGTCATGCTGATGATCCACCCTGCTCTCTACCGCGTCGACGACCTGACCGACGAGGTGAGGGGCAGGAAGTGACTGTGTTTCTTAAAAGCGTTGTCCCGGTCCTCAGTTCGTGATTGGCGTCTGAGTCTGAAACGGTTGTTATAGATACCTGGTAAAACCGCATCTGTGACTGTTCAGTTAAATATTAATGAGCTGACACAAAGTCACCACTCATACTGGTACTAGAACGTTATTATTCAGTGGACAATAACATTGTTTTTACTACTTATTTATTTGATCATTTTATAAGAATGGTGTGTTGCTACCATTTCATATAAGCAATAAGCTGCTTAAGGCTTGCGTTGTGCCTATAAAATCACCATAAAGCAGAACTTGTCCTGCTTAATTCCTGCATATTATTGCTGTAGATGTGTTACTGTAATGATGAAGCATGTTCATACAGGTGTCAGAGAAGATTCCAAAACATTCATGACTACTTTGTTTTTTTTTATCCTTTTAGCCTGTGAGCTAAATCAGAAATGTAGTCTCTCAATCAGACTGCTTCAAAAGAATCCTTTATCACGAACAACTAGGATAAGATGGAGCGTCTACCAACCTATGTTTATCATTGTTGCTCCGTCTCACGGTGTGCTTCAAGCGGTTCGGTTGTCTTCCGTTACCGGTTGCGTTCGTCTCACCGTTCTCTCCTCCGTCCGTCCGTCAGGGGGCTCTGAACGTCAGCGAGCGAACCATCCCCCAGCCTGGGGTACTGCAGCTGTCCGTGGAGAAGCTCAGCAGGGAGGGGGCCTTCCTCATGGATGCTGGATCGGTGAGTCGGACTAGTTTAGCGTTCACTAACCTGACACGCCAGGTGGTGTGTTTACACCAGAACCATCTGAGAAGTCGTCCTTGGAAACTGTTTGGAAAAGGGCAGGCACTTTAAAAAAAAAAAAAAAACTTGGCAGGTGATTGGATGAACCGTCTATCACGGGCTAAACCACGCCTGTAGCTGCCAGTAGTTACTCACAGGTCCTGATTTAATTCATTAATTAACTTGAAGCCTGACAAAATGGATTCTCGTGATTGCGATTCTCGCGTGAGAGGATGTATAGTGAGGATTTTTAAGAGAGAACTCTATATATCAGCCCTGCAATAATGAGTGGAAGGGTCAGAGTCACAACGCATAACTCCAACTCTCCTCTTAGTGTATCCATTGGATACGCGTGTGTTTCTTGGATGTTAACCTTTGCCCTGTTCCAATAGGTGATGTATCTGTGGATTGGAAGAAACTGCAACCCCAACTTCCTCACGCAAGTCCTGGGGGTCCCAAACTATGCTGCCGTGCCTCAGAACTTGGTAGGGAACTTTTATGTTATTATTATTATTATTAATAACGTGTGCTGGTCTCAACTACCCAGAACCATGACAGTAATATCAGTCTGGCCTACAGTGGTAGCCATTGTAGAAGTCCCCCACCACCTTCCCTACCCATAATGCACCTATCCTGCGTTAGTGCTGTGGGACTTTTCTAAACAATTTGTAGCCCGGGTTCAAACCCACATACTGTATGTTGGCTGCTCTGCTGAAGTACCCTTGAGCAAGAAACTGAATCCCTACTAGCTCCTGGGGGTGCTGCTCTGTAGTTTCTTTCTCAATAAAGTATCACCTCCTCCTCCTTATCTCCTCCTTCAGGATGAATATCATTATGTACTAAGGTTTTTTCTGGGAGTTTTTTCTTGTCCGGTGAAGGGTTAAAGGTCGGGGGTGTCGTTTAATTTTTTGTGATTGTGGGCTTGTGAAAGCCTTTGAGACTGTAATGTGATTAAGTGCTATATAAATAAAGTTGACATGTATTATTATGATTGATAATGGGACAACAGCTGGCATGTAGAAACGGCCAAGATACAACTGTCTTCACACCTTATTGTCATTTGAAACTTGTGGATGAAACCTCCTCTTCCTGCTGCTAGTTGAATACTTGACTGTAATTGGTCTTCAACAGTACCTTCTCCCAGAACTGGACACTGCCGAGTCTCAGAGAACCAGGGCTTTCATCGGCTGGCTCAGGGACCAGAGGCCTTTCTTTCCAACCCTGCATGTCGTGAGGTAGGCATCACACACACCACAGAGGAAGAATGTTGTCTGCTGGGTGAATCTGGGGGTTTACTGGTCACAGCGGCCATTTCTGTAAATGACCAAAAGTGTCAAGAAAAAACACACATTTGCTGCTTTAGTAACAATACTCGTATGAGGGTGGATTTTAACTTACTGAAACTTAGCTGACTGGAAGTGAAACTCTTTTTAAAGTAAAATATGACTTCCTATTCCCTCAGAAGGTCAGGGGAGGGGTAAACACCCCAAGAGTGACTATTAACCGCTTCAATAAACACCTTTCAACTGGTCCTCTTTTCGAGGTCTGAAAGAAACTCAAGGCGCCGCTCTTTGTCAGATTTAGTTTCAAGTTTCAAGTTCGAGTTTGTTTTATTTGTCTTATACTTTACTTTATCAAATGTATTCTCATGCTCCAGTTAAACCCTTACACTTTTTCTACCGTTACTTGAAGTGACAGTTGGAATCACAAGAGCAGGACGTTGACTGATAAACCTTTTTTTCCTCCCCGACTATGTTGGACTGTTTTCCAGGGATGAGAGCCAGCTGAAGGCCAACTTTATGCAGAACATGATCGAGGACCGGACGGAGTCGGCCTTGTCTTACTACGAGTTCCTGCTCCACCTCCAGCAGCAAATCTCCAAGTAAACGGACGGCGCTGGACGGACGGCGGAGTCGAGGGAACCGCGACACCAGGACGTGTTTCTGTGTGTCTCTCTGTGTGTGTCTCTCTGTGTGTGTGACCTGCGGGAGGGACTGCACCTGATGAGGGCTGCCTCTTCCACCATCTCTAGCTGCGGCCCGTCACCTCTCTCTCTCGCGCTCTCTCTCGCTCTCTCTCTCCCTCTCTCTCTCTCTCTCTCTCCCTCTCTCTCTCTCCCTCCCTCCCTCCGTAAGGACTCCCTGGAAAAGCTGTCGTCTGAGCTGAACTGAACAGACAGATATGAACCTTCATTCAAACAAATCAAACTATTTGACGGGCAAGGACGAGGACAGAGAGACGGAAAAAAGTCTTCGTTTGCTGGTTCGGCACTTTTTCCTTTTTTTTTTGTTTTTTTTCCTTTTTTTTTTTTTTGTTGATGGAAAAGATTAAATGGAAAAAGAAAAAAAAGTGAGAAATCCTAGGCGATGATGATTATTGTATGTCGGGGTTGAATGAATCAGTGTTTATGCTCACAGAACAATGCTGTCTAACAAAAGGCATCGGATCCGATACGGAGCGACGCGCGGAGTCTCGTTCCAGAAGCACAGCGGTCTTTAATAAAAGTCTTGTATGTACGCTTAAGGCTAGACGGATGAGGACGAGTCACTCGTCTGCGCTCAGACTGTTATTGCGTGTCACCTGTTATTGCATTTGTACACAGTACACCTGAGCTATAACTATACTCTTTAATATTCTAGTGAAGGACAGGACAGTGTGCTTTTTATTTCTCTGTCATTATAATCGTGTGTCAAAACAAATCTGTAGACTTTGTTTTAAAAGGCAGAAATGTTGAAGGCGTTTTGAAGGCAGACCGACCTCGCTTAAATTCACTGCCTTGAATGTTGTTGTCTAAAGCGATTGAAAGTTGTTTCACCCCCATCTTGGTCTGAATTGTCCTTCAATTACACTTTCTTTTTTTTCTTTTTTTTTCAACCTCTCTCTCTCTTTCTCTCTCTCTCTTTCTCTTTCTCTCTCTCTCTTGCTCTCTCTCTCTGTCTCTCTCTCTCTCTCTAGACATTCACATTCAAACACTTCGGATGATGTCGTCATTTTGTTTTGTTTTTTTTGTTTTGTTTAATTTATGAGACTCCCAATCTGATTAAATTCTGTAATTGCCTTGTATGGGAACTCACTTTTTATTATCAAGCCTCTGTTTAAATACAGACTCTATATATGAAATATTTTAATATAATAGGATATGGGAAATTCTTTAACACAGACATAACAAAGCCATTGTGATCTTTTAATCATACTTATTGATACTTGTATATTGAAAAGACTACATTATATAAAGGTAAAGAAATGCTGATGATTTTAGTATGAACATATTAAGGTGAAATGACGCTAAGAAAATAAAATGTTTGGGACTTTTTAAATGTAGTTTGTGTTGTGGTGGGTGAACAACATTTAGATAGTGTGATTATAGATCTTTGGTCCATATATTTTTTTTTCAAATGATTTTGAGTCGTACTAAAACATACTAAACTTACTGGAAAGGATCTCATTGGAGATTAATGGATAAAAGTCTATGTCCATAATAGAAACTGGTGAAGGAAAAAAAAATAAAGCCAAGTCCCTGATGTTTGTACGCAGTTCTCTGCAGGAAGTCCTTCAGGAAAGACAGAAGCAGAAGTGACGTATGACGCAAGTTTTTCCGGAGCTTCTGTAATTTATTGTCCTGCTGTTCTTTTGTCGGTGCTCGTCACTTCTGAAGTTGACACTCTATTTAAAAACTGTCTTTTACGCATTAACCATTACCCCTAGTTAATAAAACTTTCATTTATAATTATATTTAATTATATCTATATGATTTTAGAAATTAGGGAAACGTTTTATGAATGAGGTCCACTGTTCCTGTTGTCACGAAACCATAAAACACGTCTGTAGGCTGTTTCTATTGTAATATGTAGGTTCACACTGACTAAACCTCTAAACAAAGGATGCAGTTTGTTCATAATTTATCACAGCATGTGACAGAAGGTTAATATTAGCCTGACCTATATAATTGTCACATCGAAATCAGAGCAAGTTTTACTAAAACAATACTCCTAGTTCTGCGCCCTAAAAAATATTTGAGATGTGTATCTTAACATATAATTTATTTAACAAAAATATGCCGTTAATAATAATAGCCAATAATAACAACCGTTCCGTTGGGTGTTACAATACATTTAGCGTTCCAAAGGGAAATTGCTAAATGAATAATTTCATTTGTACAATAAATTCCAATGAATTCTTATTAATTGATGAATTAGTGACGTCGCCCTTTTCCTTAACGCGCGCGTTCCCTTTTTTGTCTCGTCGGCCGCGCGCGCGCGCGAAACGTCACGAGGTGACGTCATCAGTGTGCGCGCTGAACCCAGGACGCGACGCGCGGTCCCGTTCCGCCGTGTTTATACTGATGTCATCATCTGCTATTGTCTTCTCAATACTAGTCACTGGATCGGTGTTTTACATGAACCGCGGATAGGTTGTTATAATCACAGGTGTTTTATTCCCACCATGGAGTCTATAGATGCAAATAGTCCAAAAGTCCCTGAGGAGAAGAGCAGCCTGTCGGCCGCACAGAGGAGAGCTGAGATCAGGAGGAGAAAACTGCTCATGAATTCAGAAGACAGGATGAACAGAATAGTCGGTTTCACCAAAAATGAATCCGAAATCAACGGTATGTAACAATCTGTTTTTGGGATATTTGCTCTGTCAGATAATCTGACTCCTCCCCCTTTTTACTGAGACGAGTTGACTGTGATACTGTGACTGTACGTCACCCAGCCTGCTGTCGTGACTGTCAACATGTCACTGCTGTGGGTTCAACTTAGGTCGACACATTCCTTGTTCTTATGTTATCCAAGTTCCAGCTTTTTTGCACAGTCACATAGGTATGTTTACATGCAATACAATTACATGCGTCTTACTTGGTTCTTCAATCCCTGGTGTTCTCTCCTGTTTCGTCGCAGCAGGGGCGTCCCGGCGTCCGGCAGAGCCCAGGTTTCACCTGGAACTGGACAGGACGGAGCCGTGGCCGTCATCGTCTTCAGCGTCCCCCAGACCGTCTCCCTTCCTCCCGGAAGTCTCCGGTCTCGGCAGCCGCTCCCACGGCGCCACCCCGGAGAGGAGGGGCTCCCCGCTGCCCGACTGCACCGAGCCCATGGGAGCGGGTCTGGAGGACGATTTCGTGGGACTAGGAGGAGCCAGGCAGAGACCCAGAGGGGAGAGGGCATCGGATGACCCGAGCGGCTCCCCGCGCAGAGGCCTACAGAAGTACTTGTCTCGTTTTGATGATGCCATGAAACTCCGAAGTCAGCTGGCCAATGAGAAGCCAGCGCAGAATGGCGATTCCGACACAGAAGAGTTTGATCCCTTTAGAGTCTTCAGGCTCATTGGCAGCATCCTCCTTGCCATCTTCGTCAGGGTCTTTGTCTGCAAGTACCTGGTGAGCCTGGTCCACTGTACTGGTCCACTGTACTGGTCCACTATACGTATATTGTCAGTGACTACTGTAAGGGATGCACCTATACCATTGTGACACAACCGTTGGCCAATATCGGTTCCTACCACTGAATTTAGAGCGTCAGCTGATATTAACTTCTGAGCAGTTAGTCTCACTGGCCTGAATATATATAGACTAGAACAGTGGGGTCAATACAAAACATAATTAAGATGTAATCATATTTTCTCCACTAGAGATATAAAATGGCTTTTGGGGTCAGACTTTAGTACAATGGAAAATTTCATGACAGCCCAGTATTGTCATTTTATAACACTTGAGTGTGTGTGAGCATGATACTGCTTTAGTAATATAACATCATATTTTTCTGTTCTAGTCAATATTTGCTCCATTTCTTACCCTGGAGCTGGCCTACATGGGGTTGTACAAATACTTTCCAAAGGTGAGTTGGGACTAGACGTTTATTTTTTAGCTCTTTCCCACGCTAATAGAGAAGACACTGGCTTGCGTTGCTTCCTGCTTTCTTGGCTAAAATATATTTGTTTAATTGACTGTATGCATGCACATGTTTTTGCATATATTCTGCTGAACATATTTTACTGATACATTTGATACATACATTACCTTAGTCAAAAAATCTAACTCTAAAGTTGAAACAAGGCAAATAAGGTCCTCTTAAAGAGGTAGTGTACACTTAAATGTGTTTTTAGAGCTGTAAACTAAATTATATGACTGTACTGTGATAAAACGCATCAATCGACATTGACACCACATTTATAAAAATTGGCATTTCATGGGTTGAAAATGGCTCAACACGCCATCTGCTGTTTTAAATTAGTCTGAGCCTTGCAAGGCCAATGTTGACATAGAGTCGACTGTTTTGGTACTATTCTGTGTCATGAAATTTATATATAAAAAAAGGGCTCCTGCCTCACACATCTACGCACTTTTCAAAATGATGCAGTGGGTGGAGACCTGGGGGTGTAGTTACACTTTAATATTGTTTCAGTGTCCAGGGATTAATTGATACTGTGCAATGTTCAGTATTGATAATGGTGGAGTGCATGTTCAAAATATCGACATACTAAGTTGGAATACTGCTTTACTAAACTATGAATTAATTAACTTTATCTCTTTGAGCGGCCTAATCTCTTGTGTACTTTACCACCCTTCCAGGTGGAGAAGAAGACCCAAACTACTGTGCTGACTGCTGCCCTCTTACTCTCCGGTATCCCAGCCGAGGTCATCAACCGCTCCATGGACACGTACAGGAGGATGGGCGACGTCTTCGCTGACCTCTGCGTGTACTTCTTCACCTTCATCCTCTCGCACGAGATCCTGTTACTCATTGGCTCAGAGACTCCCTGATTGACAGGGACAGCCTCAGCAGCCCGCCTCCTCGTCTCGTATTCCCCTCCTCATTACAGCTAGGCATGCTCATGTAAGATGGCTGAAACGAGTTTGTAATCAACAGGGAGGAAACATATCTCACTGCCTTACTGTCGCGGGGTCAGCCAGACTGATGGTTATTTTTTCAGCACTTCAGCTTAACCTAAAGGCAAAACTAAGTACAAGGAGAGAGTCCAACAGATCCCTACATTATTTTGTGGTGGTGACAGCCAGTGTGCAAACAAGATTTTCCTGGTGGAATTTGAGTTTACAAGGCCAGCATAGACAACATGTACATAATACACAGCAATCGACAACAATACAACACATGGATGAACGCAATTGGCACCTTAAATCACATCTTCTCAGTTTTAGGAA
>OMKK01029982.1:17250-27796 GCA_900302305.1 Polymixia japonica | reverse complement strand
GGTAAAGCCTCACTTCTAATTCTTGCTTGCTTTAGCTTGAGGTGAGGTGAACATTTTATTAGGCTCAAGTGGGAGTGTGTTGCTTTTGTGTGGATGTACTGTATGTGTGTGTGTGTGTGTGTGTGTGTGTGTGTGTGTGTGTGTGTGTGTGTGTGTGTGTGTGTGTGTGTGTGTGTGTGTGTGTGTTTTGGTATGAGAGTGTGTTGTTTTGTTTGTGTATGCGTGTGTGTGTGTTGGGGTATATATGAGTGTGTGTGTGAGTGAGTGTAAGTGAGAGAGATGTAGTCCTGAAGCATCCCAGGTGAAGTGTGCCCCCTACAGGTCGCAACTGGACATTCCGCATTCTTGTACTCTATCCATACTACTTTCAGGAAAACTGTTTGGATTTTAATTTGCAGAGCATGCCAATATTTAAGTTAAGACTTACCATTAAAATTATCAAATGTCACACACAAATAGTGTATAAATCTCTCATATCTGAGATCATTATTGAGAGACAAGTAGTTAATCTTGACATCCTCACGTGCAGGTTTTTCCTTGCTTAGCGCTCCATCTCCACTACATACTACCTCTTTCATTAATTTGTGATGAGAGAGAAAATCTCCAAAGACCTCAATAGGCAGAGGCATTGTGTCTCGTCTACAGTCATCTCGGATGGAAGGAGCAAAACTTCAGAGAGCTAGTGATGTGTCTAATGAAAGAAGTCTCCTCCTCTGCGGCTCCATTTCGCACAGCGTATTAGGAATCTAAATGTTGACTGAAGAGGGGTTTGATTCTCTCTCTGTGATTTTCTTAAGGAATAAAAACAGTGTAGCGTGTTTACAGTGTAGCCATGAAAGTGCTATGAGAAGGCTCATCACTACCCGATGCCAATTTGGGGAGGAGGAAAGTGAGGTTCAGTGTTTCATACCACAGTTTGGTTGAAAGACATATCAAACGGAAAATGTTCAAGACCAAGATCAAAGCAGTTTGCGGTCAAAAATATCGCTAGACCAGCAAAATTCTTGCAAAATTGTTATTTTTTTGCTAACAGTTACTTCAACAATGCACAGCTATTATTGGAAATTAGAGGCAGAGGAGAAAAATATTCTTAAAAATATCCTTCCCCCTTAAGTTACTCGGCATTCAAAAACACATGATCTGCAGTGTGTACGCACTAAAACATTCATTCCTTTTGCTTTTTTCATTTATATAATGTATATGGAAAATATGCCCAAATCCAAATACAGATAACAGAATGTGAAAGGTAGTTTCAGGAGGAGAGTTTTAAGTAGTCAGAAGATTCTTAACTTTCCTTCCACATAGCCCAACGTGCTTCTTATTAATAATCCATTCTCACAATATATATGGGTTATCCATACTAAATAATATTTTATACTACTTTCTTTTCAGAAACCAATCCACTATATATTTGCTGCCCTAGTCTCTACCAGTAGACAGAGAGGAATCCAAAGACATGGAAAACTCCAAGAGAAAATAAACAAATATATATTTTGCAATTAAAACAAAACATAATAGTAGAACCTGTCTCTGCCACAGCAGATGTTTAAATCATTATGCTTATTTTGAAGCTCTATATTGTGCATTGATTAAAAAAAACAAAACCTCTATACATATTGAATTATATTTATATGACATAAGCAGCCCACTTCATTTTTTACTTTTGTGAAATTGGAGGTAACACTGTACACAAAAAAGAGGATTGGCAATAGGTTGCAAAAATCTAAGGGAAGGAAGTTATGTACTTACACAACCTGGCACAAGCTTAACATCCACCATAACCTCTTGCCTAATCTGTTGTTCACAGACCATGATGCAGTCCACATAACTCTCTACAGTACATAGCAACAACACAACACTTTCAACTTTACTCACTCTCCTTATTAGAGCAGATTGCTTATCGCCTACTTCACAGAGACCATAAAGCATAGCTGACAGCAGTAAGGGAGAGCTGTACACATGAACTCCTCACTAACACTTTCCTAAGCTAACCAGCTGTCCCCCTGTGGTTTCAGCCTTGGCCAAACCTTTGAAATGTCCTTCAAGGCGTGAAAAAAATACCATGCACACAGCTTTGGGTAAAATCCTATTTGTACACTATAATTACACTTTGAAAAGTTGCAAAGTTTAAAGTTTCAAGACCTTTACTTTTATTCCTCTTGTTTCTGATATTGATTAGGGTCTAAAATACATGTAAGGCCCCGCTGTTCCAAAGAACAAAGAGGTTTCTGATTACGTTCTGAGCCTCAGAAACTTTGAATGGTTCAGATTTTACTTACTGCTGTTATCAAGGGAAGCAATCAGGAGAATCCAGTCAATAATTTTCACAACCATGCATGCAACGTTCATTTGCTCTTAACAAAAAAGCTACAGGCATTTTGTACGTGTGTGTGTGTGTGTGTGTCTGTGTGTGTGTGTTTGTGTGTGCGCGCGAGAGAGAGAGAGATAGTGAGAGAGAGAGAGAGAGAGAGAGAGAGAGAGAGAGAGAGATTGCGAGTGATAGGTATCCTTTGTGTCTGAAAATACAAAGAAACATAACCTAAACAGTAAATGCCATGCCAGTTACAAAAAGTAATTCTGTAAATGTAGCAATAATTAGTTTTCTTCAAGAATCAACATTTACATTTTCTTGCTTTAAACCAATCTGTGAATTGTACCCCAGCACCATCCCTCATGGCAAGCCTCAATAATTGAGATGTTGTTAAGATGAAAAGAAATGCAAGTAGCAAACAATAACACAATAAATGGCAAAATCTAAAACTTTTATGGAGAACTGTATAAAACAAAAGCATCGATGAACTGTCTGGAAAATGCCATTTTGAAAAAACAAAAATTATCATCTACACAGATTCATTTTATCATTAAATGTTTGGGGCAATATTTCCTCACCCATAGTCACAGTTTAGCTTGATATCAAGTGGCATGATCACTGTAATTACCCAGCAATTTAAATTTAAATTTAATAAATAATACCAAAATTGTTATTGTACAGTTAATGTTAGAGTGTAATAGTAACTCATGGTTACATGTTAATCACTGAACTATAACCCAATAAATAATCATGGTATTAACACAAACAAAAAAGATTTGCTTCTTTTGCTTTTTCTTCCTCATCTTTAATGTTTTGCTTGCATTAAAAAATTATGTATTGCATGCTAGGATGTATTCACTAGGCCCAGCATGATATGCAGAGTGGGAAAGTTCCTTTCTTGCAGAAATCAAGCAACTCCATTTTTGCTATTAGAGTCATATATGGTGCCCATTATTTGAACTGACCTTTCATGGTGATTCTGTCTATGCTAGGGGTGCAGTAGGGGAGCCACAAAGTCTGGGCCTACTCCTCCCTTCAGTAATCAATAAGACCGTCCAGCTGAGTCTAGCTGCTTCTATAGAGGGAATAAGAGGAGAGAAGAGAAAGGAGAGACTAGAATCAGGCACAGATGTATCATTGTTATTCATGCAAAGAGAAGCAGGATCGAATTTACAAGGGGCTAAATTGAATGCACAGGACTGGTTTCCTAGAAAAAATGAGTACTTCAATCAAGAGTAATTAGGGTATAGCTCAAATCTGGATTATGCATGGCATAAAACAAACCACTGTAAAAGAGGAATGTAAATGACATTTAAAATGTAAGAAACACAACACAGTGAATTATTTTTTTTAATCGCCAGTGTGTGTGCGCGTTTCAAAAACGAATAAATAAATACTACAGTCGTGAATTCCTGAGCACTCTAGACAGCGTTTAGTATCAAGGAAATGTCGCTGACTTAACTAGCGTTTGTTGACTGGGGATTGTCTCTTGTCTACTAAGTCTACTAACCTCACAATAGCCCACTATTGGTAGGACTGAGGCAGATTTGGAGCCAAATCTGAAAAACTAAAAGCACATCAACACACCTGCTGCCTTCATGTTAACTGTAGAGCGATGTGGATGAGGTGTATAAAGCGTACATTCTACATTCTACATTCTACATTCTACATTCTACATTCTACCCCTCGAATAAGTTTGCTGTGTGCATATGCGAATGTCTCGCGTTAGTAGCTCTTCCTGGTTACCAAGGGAACGTGAACTTAAAGAAGTTGCGCTTGTCTGCGTTTGCCCGGCGAAATGAACACAGGGGATGCATAACAACTCGACCGTTATACTTTGCAGGTGATTGAAGGGAATATGCCAACCGCGACGTTATTAATTAAGCAAATGTACAATTTATGTATGCGTTCAACCAACGTTACTGTCCTACTTGCAAAGGAGTTGATGTCGTTAGCCAGTTAGCGTTGGTTAGCTAATCCAGCTAACGCTGCCTTAGCTATAGCTGTGTTACTGTTGCTGCTGCTCCTCGCTTCAACACACAGCGTTAACGTTAGTAGTCTTGTCGCCCTAGGATGCTGTTTGTTCATTGTTTGACCAATATAAAGTAAGTTTATTCTGCCTTTATGTTTTATGTGTTTCTCGCGTGATTATGCAATTGTGTGAGCGTTCTCTGCGTGTTCATTAACATAACGTTGGGCTAACGCACTGACAGCAGCTCCACCAACTAAAACTGTACAACCTCAACCCAACCACTACTAACAGTAGGTACTATTCAACCATCTATCCACTGCAAACTAACTAGTTAGCTACTTTACATAGTGTAGCTTTATTAATGGAATGTGCTGGGTACATTGCTCAGATCCTGTGTGTTATTGTCAGAAAACCGATTTACTGTATTTTTCATTTTCCAGTAGGTGATATTCAACAACATGCCTTCACCACAAGTTCTTCAACCAGTCCTTAAAATGAAGGTGGATGAGCTCTTCCTGAACTGGTTGAGTGAGCCAGCCAAGCAGTCTGTCCTCAAAGATTACCTTGACCTTATCAAGAATGGACAAAATATTGATTTGGGCTGTGTGGACACCAAGGACAGAAGGTCATCAGCCTTCAACGACAACAACAATGTGGTATCCCAGAGAAACCTGGCTGAGAGGAAGGCTGCCCCTCTCAGTTACCCCTCCAGCCCCATCTCCACTCACACGCTGCCCTCTGGGAGCAGCAGTAATGCCAGGGTGACGGGACCCAATGGCAGAGCTCTACGGAGGTCTTTCAGTACAAAGAAGGTAAATCTACTAGGTCATAGTAAGTGGGGGTGAAATTATGTAAAAAAGAGAGTCCTGCGATGCAGCCTTCTGGCCTCTTCCCAAGCTTGTTATCTTCTGTTATGAAACTCCACCGGTTTAAACAAGATTTCAGGGAGCTTATGCTGTAGGGCTCACACCTAAGCCTGCATTAAATAACACCAACAGGGTGTGTCCAACTGTCAGTTTCTGCCTGTTGAAAGTCACCTGAAGTAGCTGTAACTAAAGGATGCGTGGAGAGATCACATTATCATAATGTGCTTTCTCTGTCTAGTGTGTCAAAATAATCTATTACAATTGTGCACCTTTGGTTCAGAGATAGAATCAACACAATTTTACCTGGTATTTTGTTTACATATATTCTTTATTTTGAAAGAGTACAGGCCAAATCTGGCAGCCACACCAAGGTATGTTGTACTTATCCACTTCTACTAGTTCATCCAATCAAGGATTCCAGGTATAGCAGTCTTGAGTTACTGAGCTGATAATTAGTCTTTTTGCTTATCTAATTTAATCAATCTGATTGACTTGGTGTTTACCGTGTAAAGCTATTTCCTTCGAGGTTTATTTACCCAGTCTTGCCACAAGAGGCTGCCAAGTAGCTTACAGCAGCAAAGGAAGTGCAGGGCACTCAACTCCTCAACACCATCACAATAGCCTAGATGGAGCCTCCATGTCTGTAAGCATATGAAGAGTTGGTCAGGCAAATACTTTCCAAATGCTCAGGCCTCAACATGAATTGGTGTGATGTGAGAGTTGGGGAGCATCTGAATCCAGGCTATCCATGGAATTCCAAGAACAATCCTAGTATGTGTTGATGGTCTGTCCTTACAGGGTCAAGCATGCTCTGATCAGAGTCTCCAGAGGTAAATGAGATTTAGCTGGGGTCATCTTAAATTACAGACCAGGTATTAGAAAACAATTGTACAGACATTCTCTGTATACTGTGTGTGTGTGTGTGTGTGTGCGTGTGTGTGTGAGCGCGTGTGCGCGCGTTGTGTTTGAGAACTCTCACCAAGCTAAGAGACCGCAGGGTTGAATCATGGCCTAGTAGTGGACATTGGTGTATGTGATGACAGTGAGACAGCCAGGCAGCTGGTGATATGTGCTCTCAGACTCTCCACCTTCTACATTTTGTTGACATGCTTAGAGCAGGCAAGAAGAGCTCATCCTCAGCTCGTCCTCTGTCCTCTCTCAGCCCAAAACACCAGGGCTGGAGAACTACACCTCAAGTTGGACTAAGACCAGTTTTACCAGTTTGTTTTTGTTTTTTTTCACCATGACCCATTTGTACTGTGTGAGATTCAGTTGGATTTATAACCCTGTGAAATCTCTCAATTTTTAGACGACACACACCGTACAACTCAACCAACAAGTGTCTTTTTGTGCCTTATTCACTTCCAAATAAATATTCTCTATCATTATTTTGTCAAAGTCAGAAAGCAATGAAAAAAGCTAAACCAATTTTCTCTGAAGAATTTCTGTGGAATGGTTCACAGCTAAAATAGTCTGACTACAGGCATGAGAGAATGGAATAGAAGACCAGTAATGCAACAGCATCACTCAGACTGTCTCTCGATAACTGGCTTTCTCATGAGAGACATCTGTTGGCAATGAATCTCTGTCATGAGCTCTCTCCCTTTCTGTCTCTCTGTTTAACATGGGCCCTCATGGTGGAATGGTAAGAGGTTTGACAGATGTGAGAGAGCTGTTTGATTTCTACATTCAAGTCTCTTTCCTCTGAGCTCATTACGTGATCTTTGACCCCACTAACTCTGATATGGCACAACTGCTGGACAGTTCGTGTATTCTGCTGTGACGTGTGATGGCATGTGCCCACACTGTGTCACTTTATATTAAAGGGATTGGGATCTGGTATAAAGTAATGCTTCTATTTAAAGACAGGCAAAGGAATTTCTGAATACAAATACATTCTTCAAAGGATTAGTGAAAAATTCAATTAACGTCATGCTGATACTGCCTGGAACAGCTGGTGCAACTTTGACACTGATATAGATAGCCCTGGTTCCTTTCTGTTGGCATTAGATACTCAGAACTGAGCCAGTGAGATGAGGTGTGGCAGCACATTCATCCCACGTGTAATTCACTGTAAAACTACTCCTATCAAATGTTGTTCATTGTCAGAATAATTGGCAGTGGATCATTCACTCTTGCTATGGCCAAATCAGTTCCTAACAAAGACCTGGCTTTCGGTTGTGCTATGTAGGTCATCACCTATGATTGCCCCGGTGTTATGAGGGGAATAGGTCAGTCGCCTTAGCCCTTTAGGCCTATAGCTATAATTTCTCTAAGGAGATTGACCTTGATCTTTTAATTAAAGATGTAACCTACTTCAGGCCTCATCATCTAATTAAAAACATTATGAAATGTGCTCATATCCTGCTTTGTAGATTTAGCATCCAAAGCTATTTCTCAAGGTGTCTTTTTATATAACATGCATGGTTGTGCTCAGCAACCTTGAAGCTATTTGAAGCAGGGGTCAAAAGTCATATCGGTTGCCTGACCTATCAGAGAGACCCAAGTGCTAAACTGTTTTTTATTAGCGAACCTTGTTCACTTGTGAGTGTAAAGTGAACAATTGAAAAGCTCTGGCTTTAAACAAGGCACCAACCAATACATGGGTGTGTAAATATTATTGGGTGTGTCAATATTCATGGAATTTCACTGTTATATTGTTACCAGTGTTTCACTGATCACAGTGGCACAGATCTCTCTAAAATATTATTTCTTTAACTTTTACTGTATACCGGACCTTTTGAGATAAACGATTACAAACAAAATCCTGGTACATTTTACCATCCTGCTTTTGGTCTTTAGTTAATGTTAATGCTCTTACCCATTTATCAGTATCAGACTTGACAGGCCTGTTCCTTAGGCTCTACTCTTAACATATGTGGTCTGTTTCAGTTTGTAGTGTGCAATCATTGTTGAGTCACACTTGCATAATAACACCAATGTTTTTCAGCTTAACCAGGCTATGGAATTATCTTTTCATTTTTTACAGCCAGATGATAAAGGCTACTATATTATGTCAGTAGCTTATCTATAGCTTACAAATATAGTGCTCTGACCCTTTGCTCAGCTTCTGTTGTCGTGAAGGTTGTATAGATTTTTCGGTAAACCTTCATGATAACTATGTCAGGCTACAGTATGAGTTGCATTATAACTTATGCAAGCCAGCTGATCTGCTCACATCATGTTCTGCTTGTTGCTGCCCTTCCCTAAGCCCACCATGTTGCTGGTGATGTGGGCCCTATTTTTGGCCCAGGTTCACATGTATCCCAAATCCCTGTCTCAGACATCAGATTGGGTAAGCTTGAACTGGGGCTATCTGGATTTCAGCATTGCACCAGTGCCGAGTCCGTGCTGTTTACCAGTTCTGACTCGTTCCCACTGCTGTCTGTTTGGCCTCTGTGGTTCAGCCATGTTAGTGACGCTGATGCTGCAGCCAGTGAATTGATTGTGAGTTGTGGAATGGCATGTAGGCTTGTATTGACAGGTTTGGGAAAAGCCCTGAGGAAACAACTTTGATTGGGTTTCTCCAGCCCCTCTGCAGTGTAGTTCTTTGTAGTTCTTTCTCTGCCCTGTATGTTCTCTCACAAATATTACCCTTTCAAAGGAATGACATTGGCTTCCAAGTTGGTACCAGCTAAAGTGAAACACCGCCTCAGGTCCTTGCGCCCTGTGACCTGGGGTTTCTGTGAACAACTGATTGACTGCTTCAAATTATAACATCTAGACCTGTCCATTTCATAATCTTATCTGTTATGTAATGAACTGAATGTCTGGACACATGGGTGTGCACAAATCAGATTTGTGTTTTCAGATCAGATGCATTGATGGGTCAGATGTTTGTGTGTTACAGTGACCCAATATAGGGTGGTCATTGATGCTTTGCAGCCTGTCTGTGGGCCTTGATTGATAGTTGAGGGTGCTGTTGTATGGACAGCCCACCAACAGTGGCCCTAGGCTGAACTGATGAGTGGTGATGCTCGTTGGACCTTGCCCATTCTCGTTCTCCTACGGGCACATGCTTCATAGTAGGCATCCATTCAGAAGCTCTGTGTGTGTTTGTTTGTGTGTGTGTCACTGTTGGCTGCCCTCTTAGAGAGTGATCTCCCATTCTCTCAATCCATTCTTTCAGTCCATCCAGCAGCTCATACCATGTGTGCCTGCATTTTGAAACCAGTGAGAGGCGTATGTAAACCAACAGGGACCTCATGTATAATACTTTGCAGAGATTCCACACTAAATCTTTACGTACACACAAACAAAGAAATCTGCGTAAGTACAAAAAAAATCTGATGTATGGAACTGTGTGTACGTCAGATCCTGCGCTTTTCCCCTTTTATAAATCCCAATCAACTTGAAATTGTTCGCATATGCACGAGCCCCACCCGATTGCCTCCCCAAAATAACCATACATGGCTGTTAACCCACCCGTTATGAATAATTATATGCTTATAAATACATTTCTCGGTGAACTCTTTAGAGGCAAAAAATAATAATGGCAACATCCGAGCACAAAACCAAGAAATTAAATTTTTTGAGAGTGTGAAATAGAGGGCCTAGTTGGAGAAGTAGAGGCCAGAAAGACACTGTAATGTGTTATCTCTCAGCTGGAGTCAGCAACAAAAGAAAAACTATTGAGTGGCAACATGTCACGAGTGCAGTTATAATGCCGTCACCTCACAGTTAATTCAATCAATTAATGAAATAAAAAGAAATGGTCAGACTTGAAGGCAATGTCTTTCTGTGCCATTTTATAGGCCAGCAAAAATGTAGTCTAATTAACACCAACCTGCGAGTATGTCCATTGCAACCAATCACACAAATAACAAATTATGTATTTTAGCCGTTGAGTGAAACGCATTCTGCTTTTCATTGACTACTTAATAGTTAAAACAAGAACATACTGTATACTGTGTCTGGAAAGCCTCCATCTGATACCTAAATACTGTATATTAAAATGTCTTTTACTTTGATAAAGTGTGAAATGGGTGAATATATATATAACACTCAGTTAATGTCATTACTTTGCCACTTAGAGTTGCAAAGAGTTGCCTATTGAAGCCCATAAAATTGTCTGTACACATGTATTAATGTTTGGTCCGCACATTCTCACGTGAAGTTTGCTTTTTATAAATCCCGACGTCTGCGTGGGAAATGGCGTACACAACTTCTGAGGTTGGTTTTGTGCGTACGCAATATATATACACGAGGCCCCAGATCATTATCTTCACCGTGTGATAATACCTCTGTTTATGGAACAAACTTGAGATTGTGTTTTCTCTAGCACAAACACAGACGCAGCGGACATTTCCATGTGATCTGCCTGGGGTTATTCTGGCCATGGTGCTTTCCTCTTCATATTTGGTTTGAATTGACGAGCGTTAGGAGGGGGGGGGGGGT
>OMKK01029982.1:0-17230 GCA_900302305.1 Polymixia japonica | reverse complement strand
TTGGGAGTGAGGGGGGGGGGGGGGGGAGGGGGGGGGGGGTACAACAAAAGGGAGATGGCGTGAAAAGCCATCGCCCAAACGGCTTATCAAGCACGTGCAGTATCCTGCATGGTGGGGGACAACAGGAAGTGGGTTTATGCTGAAACCAGTGGAAGAATGTGGACTCTGCGATCCTGTCATCTAAAAATACTTATCATTTAAGTCCGGCTGTGCTTTTCTCTTCACGCCCGCGTGTTAACATGACCGCACAGCAACAGAACCGTACAACATGTAGCGGGACGCTTTCAACTTCTCCGTATAGTACTGTACACAAATACGAGTTTATTTACATATAGTCTATGTTGTGCGCGCACATCTTTGTGCCCTTTCTTCTTAATTAGATGTGTTTGTAAAACAACAATAGGTATTCTAGCGAAGGGTTTTCCCTGTGTACCGTCAGCAGGGCCCTCCTCCCGGCACGGGCAACCCCGGTGCCGTTAGATCAGCACGTTTATAGAGAATTGATGTAATTGCTGTCAGTCTGGGACGGAAGCAACGGAAAGTGGATGTTTGTGTGTGCAGAGTAAAGAGACACCCTTGTTTCTCCAGATCTGGTTTCTTGGGTTGCCCAAACAGTGCTCGCCGATGCTTTTAATAGGCGCAGACTGTTTCGGCCATCATTCTTTGAATTTGACACCCCCTCCCTCCCCGCCATACTGCCGACTTGGTTCCGTCAACTATAATAAGACGTGGAATGGCTGGCAGCCCGATCCCGCAACGGGAAGGCAAAACAAAGAAAGACCACCACCAGGTGGAATGCAGGACAGTAGAATTCATGCCTTTTTAGTTGTGTAATCGTCATGTGGTGATTTGGCCTGTAATCTCGCATGCTTCTTTGTAATCTACAGGAAAAATAACTAGGGCTGCACAGGTTCATTTCTTTAATTGTCTGTATTCTATAAATATGATTTGGTCTGGTCAGTGTCTGTGATGTCTACTCTGCTCGCCAAATTTAGCAAAGGAACAGGATGGGCTGCCATTAAAGTGTAGAATTTCCAATGCTTGAATGAGATTTAAAAAAAAAAAAAAAAAAAACAGCTGGATGTACAGGCCCCAGAGAGGGAACCTGCTTGCAGGAGCAAGGGTTTTCTCTGAAGCATTGGGTAATGTGGGAAACCAGTGAGCTTGAGCAATGTGTCGTCTTGGCATTCAGTTGCATCCCCTTCAGCGCTATCAGCGGCCGCTGCAAGCCGCAACAACAGGTCTGCCTCTTTACATAACCTTCTGTGAGCGCTGAGGAATGCAAACTGGAAAGAGCAGATCCACCACACAACACCCCTCCCATCCCACGCGTACACTCATTGACTCTGTCTCTCTCACACACGCACACACACACAGACACACACCCTGTCTCCTTATCTCCCCAGTCACTTTGAGGCTAGGGCTCCCTGACCCCGCACAGTGTGTGTGCATGTTGTGTATAGGCTGGGGCAGAGCAGCAGGCAGAGCTGAGATTGTGCGTCCAGATCTGGACTGGGAGAGAGAGAGAGAGACACAGTAGCAGCTGCTCCCCTGCATTAAGAGACTCTCACTCTGACACAGGACAAGCACGGGGACACAGAGGACTTCTGCTGCTGCGTACTACTTACAGAACTGACACCGTCACTACAACTGTGTGATTTGTACCACCGGGAGGATAATATCGGATTGAGTTGCAGTTTTTGTGTGTGTGCGTGCGCACGCCCCCCGTCCGGTCCGGCGTGAGGATGAGGATGAAGGAGCTGTCTCTGCGTCAGGACCCTGACCTGAGGAAGGAGTTGGCTCTCCTGGCACGCGGCTGTGACTTTGTCCTGCCCTCCCGCTTCAAGAAGAGGCTCAGAGCCTTCCAGCAAGGACAGGCAGGTGTTTCTATCCAAGTCTACAACCAAGCATGCTCTCCTGGTCTGTGTGCCAGTGGGCCAGGTTCATTAATGTGGTCAAACAAAGGGTGGGCTTCTAGTTAATGATTCTTTGTTTAAAGTCTCCCATTTAAGGCAGGCTGATTGTCATGGTTAACTTGGCCTATAGTGTTGTAGCACTGGTCTGTCTGCATTACAGGCCACTGTTATAATTGTATCTTTTCTGTTGCCAAATACTCATTGTGAAGTGGAACTATGGGTAATGTAGTAGTTAAAGCCACTTGCTATATTGGCTGTAGGCTTACGTGGTCTGCAATTCACAGGACAGGTCAGCAGTTACGCCAATTTTTCTTAAACATATTGAAAAGGTTAATAATTTAATACTGTATGCAGTGCCTTGTAAAAATGCAAATGCTGCCACTCTTGCTGGAAGATTATTGCTGTGGTCATGTTTGTTTCTGGTGCTGTTGATTTGTTCAAAAGGAGGTTGAGGCTAGAGGTTAGGATGAGTTTGTCCTTGGCAACTATGTTATGTTTGACCGCTTTACTGGCTCTGGACGGACAGTACCGTTGTGAATGTGTGGAATATCACAGGGCTTAGCGAGGGTGCTTAGGAGCTCTGCTAGCGGTTAGCATGAAGGGAGAGAGGGGGGACAGTGCATGCAGGGCAGCAGGAGATGTCTATGTCCTTTTATAGCCATGCCTGACACCCGCACACACGGGACAGAGGAGAGAAGAGGATCAGCAGCATTTATCACTCTCTGTGTTATACTGAGCAGAATACCACAGAACATTTCCATACAGTCAATGCGAACACACACACACATGCCATACAAGGGTCCTTGAGACGGAAGAGATGGACTGGGATAAATTTAGCCCCCAAATATGGTTAACACCTGTCTCCTAACGATTCTGGATGATATTGTTCTGAAATCTTCCTTTGGGGAGCGAGATGCTGTTGCAGACACTGTGTGTGTATTAATCACATCTGACCATGGTGGCTAACTATGGGTAGGTTGCGTAGGACCATAACAAACACATGGTATTTCTATCTCTTAGCAGAGGCCTGTATGGGTGGGTGTGTTTATGTGCTTATTAAAGGCCACAGAGAATGATGCAGTGGACAGATTCTTGAGTCGTGTAAATAGACTTAGGGAATGAGGTAGTAATTTAGAGCAATGCACGGGGCCATCCGGGCTGTTTTTAGCAACCGGCTATTGCAACATTGCAACACACACATTTGGATTCTAATGTGTTTGGTCTGTTTTATGTGTGTGTGGAAATGAAAACTACTTCACTGATGCAAACTTAACAGCTTTGCATGTTGCTCTACAGCCCTTGCCCTTCTTGGTTGACACAGAGTTGAGGCTGTGCCATTGGATATGATATCCTAACAGTATGTTTGCTATGCTCAGTAGGTCTATGTAAATCATATTGGTATGGAATCAAATTGATCATGACAGGTAGGCCTGGGCCTAATGTTATTGCATGATGTCATCATTGTTGGACTTAAATGGAGAGCTTGGTTTCCACTGTCATGGTTATGGAGTTTAATAGCACATGCTGCACATATCCAAAGCCCTTACCGACAAAGCTGTCATTTTCGGTCCAAGGTGGAAAGCGGTGTTGGGGACACAAACACACACACATACATTCACAGCTATGCGCAAGCTCTGACATACTTGAGGTTTTAAGTTACTGAGGACTGCGGGACTTTGGAATGACATTCATAGGAGTTAGTTGGGATTGAGCTAGACAGATTCAGGGAGCTCAGGGAGAGGAACTGAGCTCAGCCTTAGAGCCAGTAATGGCTCCTAGACAACAGACCCCTAACCCCTACTGTACCTCCTGTCTATGGTACACACTTAACACACACACAACACATGCCTGCCCTGCTACTATCTCCAGCGCTGTCATTAGCAACTGCTGTTTGCCTGTAATCAGGTCTGCTATTTAAACCCAGCCAAGGTGGCTCTGCTTATTCTATCTGCTTCTCTCTCGTTCACTTGCTCTCTTTCTCTCCGAGGCATACGTGTTGACTTTGGTTGATCAGGGACGTCTGGTAGTATTGACTAAGAGTCAGCTGAGTGACCTGTCGTCTGTACACTGAGGCTGAACATATTTTGTTAAAGAATCAATTGACCATGGTCCGGATGAACCTGACTGCTGCTTAGGTTATTGACTTTTACACTTTGAAATGTTGTTGTTGTGTTTGCCTATAACCTCTGAACTCTGAAAGTCTATCTCTATTATTTAAGTTATCTGTTGGATAATGCATCTGTTTAGACCTTTTTATTTTCCAGATGTTGTCCCCAGCCTTATCCAGTGATATATCATCCTGTATTTCCATGACTCTCGTGGACAGAATGTGATGAATAATGCCATTCATTAGTGACAAACAGGACTAGGTCTATGGTGGTTTTCACCACAAGCCAGAATGATTGTAAATGGACCAGTCTACACATGCCAATGACAGTTGACACGTCTTAATTGAAAGCCATTACAGATAAATGGATAATGGGCAGAGATGGCAGGGAATCATTTGCTGAGTAATCATAACTCTTCCCTAATGGGCCAGGGGGAGCTGGGTTGTGTGGCCATCTTAACCAGAGTTGGCCAAGGAGAGCCTTCGTACATGCTGGTGTGCTTGGCCGTTAAGTGTTAGAATTTGCTAGCACCGGTGGCTAACAAGTTTATTTCTGTCCTGCGTTTCTTAGGCCCAGGTGAAGCCGGAGGAGCCCGTCCCCACAGCGCTGAGTGAAAGCATTCCAAAGTTCTACTTCCCGCGGGGCAGGCCCACAGCCAACCTCAACATCGACAGCCTCATTTCCAAGATCGAGAAAATATTTTCCCAATTCCCCAATGAAAGGGCCACCATTGAGGACATGGGGCAGGTTGCCAAGGTGAGAATGTGATTTGTAGCTTGGAGGCTCCGCTGCCACCCAGCAAATTATTTTCATTAGCGCTATTAGCCCCCGACTTTACGAATGTTTGCTGCGTTTAACCCCAAGAAAAAATATTATCTCTGTCCCCCTGAGGAATGTGAGCAATGACCTGAGGGGAACCTGAGCGTACACAGAAATGACAGCTAGGTTTCCTCAGGGAAGTCTTTGAAGCAAAACTGTCATAACCAACACGAGCAGTGCTGTGGGTCATTGTGCTGCAAGCGTTTGTGTGTGCGATTTTAGACTAAAGCGCTTTTCTTTTTTCACGTCCCCGACGATTCTGATTCTTGACGCTCCTACATAACAGCCCCTCTCTCCTCCTCTCCCCCTTTGTCTCCGTAGGCCTGTGAGTGTCCTCTCTACTGGAAAGTTCCATTGTTCTGCTCGGCTGGAGGCGACAGGACGGGCTTCGTGTCCGTTCACAAGTTTGTGGCCATGTGGAGAAAGTAAGACAATGGCTCCCCTCATCCCTAAGCGGACCACGGGGACACTCGCTCTCAATCTCCTCCAAACAATGCTGGCCACTCGCTGGGGATCACAGACACTACACACAGTTATCTTCTATTATGGCCTGTCCTTTTTCATTTAGAACAAAAACAGATATCACTGATCACAAAGGCGTCACCAACAACCTCCAGGGAATAGTCACCATGTATATATATGAATGAAAACATCCATTCTGTGTCTTTCTGGTTGACATTGAAAAGAATACCAAAGGGCTCTTGTAATGGGGGTCTGTGCTCTTGGCTCTGTGCTGCACGTTGCATGCAATAGGCATGCTGTTGTATTAATGTGAGAGCCTCCAGAGAACTGGACTGGCCGGCCTTTGACTCGAGCTCATGACTGAGGCGGTCTGAGACGAGAGGCAACAACGACCTCTCGCATTATTTCACCATTGCTGCCTGTAACTCTCCCAGCTTAACATCACCCCAGCGACAATTCAGAATCCTAATTTCAGAATGCATTAAACCTGCGCCAGCATTGGAAGGGAGCAGTGTCAGACCTGTGGTCCTGTATGCAGGAGGATTAAAGAAGGTAGCAGAGAGAAAGAGGGAGTAACCCCTGCAACCATCTGTTCTCTCTTTCCCTCTCCAGAACTTTGCAGACCTGTCACGACGACGCGTCTAAATTCGTGCACCTCTTGGCCAAGCCTGGCTGTAATTACCTGGAACAAGAGGACCTTAGTCCATTCCTGCAGGTACAGGCCGCAGCACACCCAGGGAGAGGGCCGGGCTTGGCAGGAAGGGGTGGCAGAGCTTCACTGACTTGGGTGGTGGGAAGTGGAGTTAATTTTTGGTCTGCCCTGCTGAGGTGGTGGACTTAACGGCGTGGGAGAGAACTAATTCAGGGCAGTTCTGTATGCCAACAGTACGGGGGGGGGACTAGTTCTAGATTTCATTGGTTCAAAAAATAATTACAGTTAAATACATACAAAATACATATCACAGCAGCAGTGCAATTTATCTGAGAAAGTGAGTGATATAAATGTATCTCTCTTGTTTTATCTTACTGTAAGGAGCCCGATGGTGGGTCCTATCATGTAGATTTGCTGTGCTGGCTGTTAGCGAGCCACGTTGGCTCCGCCCTCCACCTGATTCATTTTCATGCTGGCAGGAGCGGCCGGGCTTATCCGGCCACCCGTTAGCATACCAGCAGAGATGCCTTCTGGCACACACAGTTTAATTTGTATTGTGCTGCTCGGCGAATCACCTTTGACTGTTGTGATAAATGAAAGGCGGATTGCAGTGGAGTAGATTTGACTGTCCCCGCCTGTTTCCTCGGCCCGGTGATTTATGTGTTTTTCTATGATTTAATTTCTCACAGGAAGAGTCAAAGAGGCACGGCGGCCCGCCCCCCAAAATAAGGCCTTTTAATTTCATTGCCGCCTTCGCGTTTTATGTCAACGTTTCATTCCCACCGCAGAACGGAGAGGAGGCGGGGGGGTAGAATAGGGAAAGGAGGTCGTGAGGGAGTTTGATGGCGAGGAAATGTCTACAGTCGATTTGAGATGCAGCACACCACATGAAAGACCCTGTGAGGCTTTGGCGTTAGGAGGAGTCCTGCGTTCCTCCTGCCCTCCCCCATCTCCCTGACCACTCGGAAAGGGCTTGGACTCATCCTAAAACCAGTTGACCCAGTCTTTTCAGACTTCACACATTTAGATTTGATGGCCTCTCACACCATGGCCTGCAGCTTTCCCTTCACATAGCTGAATCTATGAAACAGATGGCATGATGGATTGAGTTAGATAGAAATTGACAACTTGTGATGTTTGAAGTATGCATTCCCTGCCTACTCACAAATGTGCACCGTCTAGCAAAAAGACAGACAGATGTGGCTTGTCTGTCTGTCCCTCTTTGAGAAGAACCCCAAAGAGTAGTTGAACATAATGTAATTGTCATCGCAGTGGGCTCAGCATGTCATGGTCCGGTTCTTTTTTCCCGCTCGTTGTGTTTAGTTGTCATGGAGATCAGACAGATAGATGTGCAGCAGAGACAGAGTGGGCTGACGCTGCTTTGTTTTTCCTCAGGATGTGGTGAACTCTCACGCAGGCCTGGCCTTTCTGAAGGAGGCGTCGGACTTTCACTCACGCTACATCACCACGGTGAGAGAGACCAGCCGCAACACATTGGAACTGTACGTTACAGCTGCACAATTACAGATGGGAAGCTGCTAATTAAGTCATCCAAAGATAGTTGTTAAAGGGAAAGTGCGCTGCAGCTGTGACGTTGTGGTCCAGTAGCCAGTTGGTTGTGCGTGGCAACACTCTGAACTGCCTGTGTGTGATTGTCAGGTGATCCAGAGGATATTCTATACTGTGAACCGGTCATGGACCGGAAGAATCACCTGCTCTGAACTCAGGAAAAGCAACTTTCTTCAGGTTGGTCCCTCTAAAGAGACAAATATTAGTATTATTTGTTTTATTTATTTGGTTAGGGTTTGTTTTTTCAGGCCAGTTGTCACCTGGCACAGTTGGTGCTGCAGCCATCTTCAGTTAACACGTTCAATTTGTTTCAGCTTCACTTTTTTTCTTTTTCCTTTTCCTCTTTTATTATTGTGAATTAATTTTATTTAACAATTATTTCACAGTGTTATTATTTATTTATTTATTTTAATTGTGCAAAAAGAACATTGCTCTTAATTTCTCTATTTGAATCAATTGCAATTCTGAAAAGTGTGGTTGTGATGTTCCTTCCTGTTGTCCCAGAACGTGGCCTTACTGGAGCAGGAGGAAGACGTGAACCAGCTGACAGAGTTCTTCTCCTACGAACATTTCTACGTCATCTACTGTAAGTTCTGGGAGCTGGACAGTGACCATGACCTCTACATAGACCAGAGAGACCTGGCACGGCACAACGACCAAGGTACACACACATATATCACTGTAATCTGTGCACGCACACCAGACAGGCAAAGTCACATTTACAGCAGTTTTGTAGTGCTCTGTTGTCGTAACTTGCATGGAGTACCAGATGGGTGGGTTTTACTGTATTAGGATGATTCAGATAGTTTTTAGTAGGTCATCAATCACAGGGAGGCGCATTATGTTGCCTTTCAAACTTGCCTGTTTACTTTTTGGGCTCACATTTTATTGTCCTATGTGGCAAACCACACACACACAGGCCACCTATGCAGGCCGAAACAAACTAGAAAATATAGGAAATCCTATTAGCAAGACACTTGGGCTCACACGCATGCACACACAACCAGGAAAAGGACTTTCCCTCAACACTGCCTCCCCACACACTCCACACCACATGTTCTTGGTTGATGGCCTATGAGTGAGGCAAGGGAAATGAGACACAAGATCAATAGGAGAGCAGCATACGCACTCTGCTGGAATGACGCCATGTCTGGAACAATTACTACCATGAACGGTCAAAACGATGACCAGGGGATTTATGGTATTGTCAAGATAAAACAGTACTACGCCTTCCAATGATCTGGATTTACGGCCTGCGACAATGGATTAAATACGTTGTGAAAGAGTTGTACATCAGTTGAGAGAGCTCTTGTCCAATAGAAAAATAGTAGTCAACTACTCATATCGTAAATGTTCTTTTTGCTGTTTTCCAGCCATCTCCCACAAGATGATCGAAAGAATATTCTCCGGAACAGTAACAAGGTAGGTGAAGGAAAGGTCAAGGATAAGTCCGTTTGATGCTCCAGTTCTAAGTACAGAACAGGATAGAAAGAAAACATTCACAAATATAAGCATTGCCAATTTTGTGTTGTTGTTGTTTTTTTTTGTATGAATGGTACTCTAATAATCATTGTGTTTATGTACTCCATAAGGGACAGACGGGTGTATAAGGAGGGTCGGCTGAGTTACGCTGATTTCGTCTGGTTTCTCATCTCTGAAGAGGACAAGAGGACTGACACCAGGTAGCTGGACACACCGACTGTTTTCATCTCGCGTTTCCCTGTGGCCTTTATGTCTTCGCAGTAGTAGACATGTACCCATCGTATTCTAACTCTCTCCCTCTCTCTGTGTCCAGTATAGAGTACTGGTTCCGCTGTATGGACCTGGACGGCGACGGGGTGCTGAGCATGTACGAGCTGGAGTACTTCTACGAGGAGCAGTGTCAGAAGATGGAGACCATGGCCATCGAGCCCCTGCCCTTTGAGGACTGCCTCTGCCAAATGCTCGACCTCGTCAAACCAGAGGACAAAGGTCAGAACCCTCGTTACATGTATACAGACTCACTGACAGTCGGACATACTACGCTTTTTCCATAGCGCCGATGGCAGACGGGCCTGCACATGTTCAGGCCATGCCTGGCTGTGGGATCAGTTATAGATGAGTGATTGATTGACTGATCTTCTGGCCAGCTCTAGAAGGCCTGCTGCCAGCTGCTGGTGTCGTCTACACTGTCGACAACCTCCCCCCGACACTTAGGCCTTACCAGTATGCTGTTTAGAAGCAGCCATTCCACAAGGAGTGTGTGCTAGTAAAGTATGGATGGCCACAGCAAGAATGTGACCCTTAGTGGAAGCGGTCAACATGTAACATGAAACATACCCACTTCTTCACCGGGTATTTTAGGCTGACAGTTTCCTGTAACGTCTAGTTGAACGCAGCGCATGACATCAACGAGCCGTGAATGAAAAGGTTCGGGAAGCCGTCTAAATTGAGGGTTTTTTTCCATCTCCTCTAGGCAAGATCACTCTGCGCGACCTGAAGAGGTGCAAGTTGTCCCACATCTTCTTCGACACCTTCTTCAACATCGAGAAGTACCTGGACCACGAGCAGAAGGACCCCTTCTCTGTCGTAAGCGTGATTTTTGACCTGATGGGACGACGTCGACGTAGGACGTCGCTGCATTTGCTCCGGTGTTACGGTGCCTTGTTTCCCCGCGAGGGGGGGCAGGATGATAACGTTATTCGTTCCTCTGTGTGCGTTTCTAAGGTGGTGGAGGCCGAAGGCCAGGAGATCTCTGACTGGGAGAAGTACGCTGCGGAGGAGTATGACATCCTAGTGGCCGAGGAGAACGCCAACAATCAGTGCAATGAAGTGTAAGGCTGACTCTGCTGTAGAGACCACACCGACTTATCAATCGCCCAAGAGCAGGCTTTTACTTGTTCTTTGATAGGAAGGTTTGAAAATCTATGATAGGCGAAGGTTTATCGCAAACGTAGCGTACACGCCAATGGCGGGACATAGAAAACACAATGTTGCTAAGATGTAGGCTCATGTGCAGCGGTGGATCCAGTGATAGATGAGGCTGTTGACAGGCGTGTTGTGTGGCGGTTTTAGGATCAACACTGACTTCTAAAGGCAGGCCGCTTACTGGAGCAGGTAAGAGACTCAGGGCACCAACAGGTTCTAAGCTGTCTCCTCCCCACTCCTCTCTGCAGGCTGGTCTACTCCTAAACCCACTCCTAGCTTCCACCCTCGCCCCACTGACCTACACATATTGTTCATCACCAGTAAGCTGCCGTAGACCTATGTGGTGTAAAGTCAGAGGTTTGCACATAGGAGCTGGGAGTCTGTTTTGGAAGTGGACCACTGAGCTCTCGTCTCTCTTACCTCTTTAGTCTTCTCAAAGGAAGCACTCCTGCACCGTGTCTGTCCGTCCTTCCCTTCATATGGTGGTCCCGTGTCTTATGTCAGTCGCACTTGTTTCAATTCTGTGATGAAAGGTTCCATTCTGTTTTAATGGTGATCCTTGAGCAATACCTTGTCTGGTGAACGTGTTCGTATGACACTTAAGTCGTATTGACCCTAATAGATGTCTCCCTACGTCACACAAGACTGATCTATCTTTCCATGTGTCTGTGTAGGTATGATAACCCCTTGAGCCCCCTAGGAGACCACATCTCCGACGAGCTCGGCCTGAGGACAAAGAGGAACTTCTTCGAGATCCCCAGTCCGCACTGCAACCTGGACCTGGATGAATACGAGTACGACAATGACTTTGAATGACTTTTGACCCCGAAAATCATCTATTACAAACCCGCTAAGCACCGGGCAGCGCTCTCACGGATGGAGAACAAACGGCAGTGTTAGTAGTGGTTGAACACCGCCAAGCCACAGATACACGCGCTTAGGCTCCCATCCTGCGCAACAGGACATGCTTCATCCAACAGTTAAGTGAATGTCGACTAACAGACACGCAGAGCACCGGAGGGCTCAGAGGACATTCAAGCCACTGGACAAAGACACGTTAGCACACATGTGACTTTGTGTGACACTGTCAACCACGAGAAGAGGAAATGCCAAATACACTGGACAGGAAGTAAAGTAGTAGACACAGTCTGCAGAGGAAGGGCCATTTCTCCCACTACCAGACTACGGTTGTTGTTGTCACCTTTCATACTAAAGGGAGAGTTCATCTTTATTCTCACTTCTTTCCTCCTTTAGCACAGCTTTACTCAGAAAGTTTCAGTTTGGTGCAATGAGCATTAATGTCATCTGAACACCAGTTTAGAGCACTGGTAGGAGGCTGCTAGATCCCGCTGGGCTAACCCACATATACGTCACACTGCATTGGAGCAGCCTTTGGTACACATTAATTATCGGACTGGCACCATGTTAATTTGATGCAGCCTTTGAACCACTTAATATTTGAGGATATTGGCTAATCTGACATTCCAGAGATAATAACCAAAAGTACTCTGTCAGACTGTAAATACTACCATGGTTTGTTGGAATGAGCGCTGGAGATTACTGTAAATGCCAAACAAGCCACAATTAGGCCTCCTGTATAGACACAGGCACACAGTCAAGATGGCCACACACAGAGTGTGTATGTTGTACAATAATGTGTTCTTTATATGGCTACATCATCTGTCAGATGTAGGCCTCTGTGAGACGGGGTTTATAAGCTATTAGATTTATTTATAAATAGGTGTAAATATTTATTTTGCGCTTGCTGTGTTGTAAATGATTTGGCCAAATGTTTCAGAGAAATTATGTTTTTGTTTTTTCTATCTGAAAAAAGTACTTAATTCAAATGTACTTTAATACAGGAAAGAAGGAACCCATTTTTAAATGCATTTTGTTTTTCTTCAAATAAATATTGAAAAAAGATCTCTTCTTGCCTTCATTAATGGAAAAGAGTCAAGAAAAATACACTGGATGGACTGTTTCTGAAATTGTATACACTCGCTAATGGGTGTAATACACTTTTCACTATTAGATCTTGTATAGAAGTCTACTACAAAAATACACAGAAATACAGAGAATAAACACATATTCCCAGACGACCCTGAAATCAGGACAGCTTCCTGAAGATGGAACAGTGAACATTTGGGTTGGTGATTATTTACCCATGAATTACTGCCACTGAATAGAGGCTCAGCAATCCAGTGCAGAAATTCATTTTAAAAAGGCAGGGTGTTGAAATGCAATGAAATGCTGCTTTAATATGCCATTTCTCTTGTAAAACTCATGTATGACTACTTGGTATATGGTGGCAAATCCAAATGCATTTATATAAGTGAACTAGTATTGCTGCTTCAGAACATAAATATGTTTGAAATGACATTTATTTACATTAGTGTTTGCAAAAACAATACCCAGTGGAGGTGTGCAATAATTAACAAAACGATAGTCAACACTTTTAGGGTTAATTTGTTTTATTTCATGTGATACTCAGAGGACTGCCCTGAGTTTTGTCTATGGACCAGGAAAGAAATGGAATGTATGGTTTGGTTCTCTGTTAAACCCACAGAGTCATTTACATGCTTCTAATTCAAAATGCATGAGAGTTTGCTTTGCATTACTCTGAGAATGAGAATTATTATTCGAAAGATGGAAACATGTCACAGTTGCCCCTATCACAATTCATTTAGCATCATACTTGTCTTAGTTTTGTTGGTATCTGTAGTGAATGCCAGAGAGCCAAACCACAAAAAAAATGATGTAAACCATATAAATAACCAGACTTGAAGGTAAAGCTTGTCTCATTAAGCTCAACAAACTATAGTTTTCCCCAAGATTGGTCCAATTTTAAATTAAATGTAATCCTGCACCATCAATTATTTACCCACAAATGTCACATGATATCACATTCAAGTGCAGTATATAAATAAAATACATAGATTTTCAAAGAACTTCTGTCCACAAAATGATATGAGGTTTGATAATTACAGTCGTCTATGGATACATGACTGTGACATCCATACCTCTCTTACTGCCCTGATGTGACAATAAATACTTTTTAACATAGCTCTTACAAAACATTATCTACGATAAGTGCATGTGCAACACTGCTCGTTACGAATACGTAACGTAATACATACGTAATACAAAATTGGATGTTTGTACAGCATGTCTGCAAATCGGAAAGGAGTTAGGTTACGGGGGTCCAAAAAAAACCAAAACTACAGCATGTCTTTCAGATACAGTTTGTTCATGACCATGGAAGTCCGGTCCAGACAGGAGAGCTGATGCTCCAGAACCTCCTTATACCTCCAGGTCAGAGGTCAACCACCACCGTTTCATCTTCCATTTCCTCACTGGTACTGTGGACAGGTGCCTCTAAGTTCACCACTTTGGCAGGAGGTTCCACGGGGACTGAAAATACATCCGCCTCACTGGTCTTCTCCTGAACACTGATGACAGACAGGAACAAAGACAATCAACAGAGACCATGGTTTTACAGTACATACTCAACTCACTTCGCAAGCCACTTCATATAAAGTGAATTATCCTTTTTTTCAGGTTAGATGGAGTGAGCAAGGTCAAGTAAGTAGGATTCGACAGAATTTCGTTTGGAGCCGATCCATACTGATATACACCACTATAAATCTTAATATGAGAAAGCGCCCTCAGTCTTACCTTGGGCTACAGCTGAGTTTCTGGACTTTATTACATCTGCTTTCAGTGGGGCTTAACGGGCAAGCAGACTTATTTCCTGAAAACAGAAAAGATATACAGACGATGCAGTTAGTATTTGGCAACAATAAGGCGTTGTCGCCGGATACGCTCTGCGAACGCTCTGTTACGCAGTACCTTCCAGCAGGGAGTTCTGTTTGAAAAAGGGGGAGCGACTGGGCAGATACGGCCTCCTGTCGGAGCTGACGTAGGACATGGCGTCTTCCCCTTCCGCTACAGCCAATAGGGAGGCTCGGTAGTAGATGAGTGGCTGCCAGCATTCCTCCCTGAGGTTAATGACATGCTCTGCCGTCTGCTTCTGCAGGAAAGAGTACCTGGATAGACAGGATACACAAACATAAGGTTTAAACAACCTACACACACACAGTCACAGACAGACACACTGTGTGCAGCACTTACACTGTCTTCTTGTCCGGTTTGAGAAGTTTGCTGGAGAACTCGCTGAGGATGGTCAAGTAGGACAGATACGGAGGAGAAGCACTATCTGGTGTCTGGATAAACCCATTGAACACAAACTCTATACCATTCCTACACACACAGACACACATACACATGCACGCACACACAGGATAGGTGAGACAGACAAACCCAGTAAAATGAATTAGCACCGTTATATCCTGACAGTCTGTGCCGACCTGTGGATCATGACCACGGACTCGCGGTACTTGATCAGGTCCCCGAAGGTCAGGGAGAAGCGCCTGGCCAGCTCCTTGATGCTGGTGAAGGTCTGGACACCCGGGTGAGCTCTCCCGCCACTCTCCTGCTCCTGCTTCAGACGCACAAACAGCTGGAGACAAGGGTGGGGGGTGGGGGGGTGGTGAGACACCACGTCAGCTTGGTTCAGCTGGCGGGTGAAACCTATTGTAACAGGAAGCACTGTGCAGAGTCAACAGTACCTGCTGCAGACAGAGCACCAACGTGCACGCGCTTTCTATCTTATCCATCTGTCTGGTCCTGTACAGGGTCTCTTTAATGATATCACCAAAGTCATTGTAAAACTGGGGACACACAGAGAGAGAGAGAGAGAGAGAGACCGAGAGTGTCACATGTAATCATTTGATAGTTCTTCACACCGCCAAGGAGCTGACTATCAGTGCGGCACGGGGCCAGTTACCTTCATGTAGTACATGAAGACCTCGGCCGCCGTGCTCATCTCCAGCACCCCGTGCACTATGAGTTTGCAGTAGGCCGCGAGTAGGTTCCTTCGCTTGTGAAGGTCATCCAACTTCTCCACTTCGGAGTCCCCGCTCACTGAGGGAGCCAAATGGAGTGAGAGCGCGCGTGGGTGGAGTGGATGTAGAGCGATGGGGAGGAGAGGAGCAGGGCGAGTCACGGAAAAGAATGATGAATCACGAAAAAGAGAGCGAGACAGACAGAGAGAGAGAGAGAGAGAGAGAGAGAGAGAGTAGGGGGCAATAATGAGAAAGAAACGATGAAACATGAAAAAAGTTAGCAAAGAGGAGGGAGGAGAACAAAGGGGAGACCAGGAAGAGTGTTTTAGTGAGTTTCGGGACAATGGCTTTAGCGGGTGGCAATCAAAGATAACATGAGAGTAGAGTTATGGTTGTGACACCATGTGGCTTCAATCTAACACAGGGCTAATAAAACAGGCGTCGGAGGTGAGCCAGAGTTAATGGGATTTTCTCACGGAAAGAGATCGCCCTTATTTCATGACTTAACTCAATGTCTTTGCCCTCGGAGTGATCTCCGATCCCACAGTTAATAGAAAACACCGTGTCTGTATAACATAACCGTTACTGGGCGAATCCAATAAAACAATAGCTTTTTATTACATGTTCAAAAACCAATAATCCCATATTGCATTTGGTTGAACATTTAAGAGATTCCCCATCAGGGCAGTTATTGACTTCTATGGACTATTCTGTAAGAGGATGCAATATATCTCAGAAAGTAGAGGCTGCTGTAAAAATAATAAAATGTTTTAAGTTATAGTCAACCATCAATAAATTCAGGACTTTTTCTGAAGTGCTGTACTAAAAACAATATCCATTTTTATTTCTTGTATTCTATTATATCAATCTCGTTCAGTCTTTTCCTTCTTCTTCTGGACAAGACGCGCTTATCAATTTACAAGCTGAATCACTTTGCATAACAAAGCATAATATCCTTTCATAGAAATTATTCATTCCATATTTAGTCTAACGATATTGCAGGGCTTCCTTTCTAATTGAGGGTCAATTGTCAGGTCGGGTTAAAACTCAGACCCCATTTATAGTCATATGGCAGCTCTGTGGAGAGTCATTAGCCCCATGTGTGGCCATGCATTTAAAATCTGCATGTATTTACCACCATGAGCTGCTAGAGTACATCAAGGCTTGCCTCGTTGCTATGAAGGCCTGACAAACAGCACTGCACTCTGATGGACTGAGACTGCCATCTGCTGGAGTGTAACTTGTTTTTCAATCAGTAGTGATTACTCCTGGCTGTCCCACTCTTTGCCCGAGTATAATTTCATTATAAACATTGCCAGGAAGCAGCTCTTAGCACAAACTTCAATGTTTTGAATCATGTGGACCTTATAAAAGAATTCACTAATCTTAACCATTTCACATTTCCTGCATAGTCTGGCTTGTTTAAAGAACCGGGTTGAATATATCCAAAGAAAAAAGAAAAATTCCTAAAAAATTAGAAAAGAATTCCAGAGGCTTTTAAGCTTCAGCTAAATGGGGAAGTGATGATAAGTGATGAATATTGAACGCTAAAGACACAAAGTGAGATGGGATGCATCTAGCCTGCCCATCAAGGGGGGAGACATTTTTAAACTTTCTGAATGTTGCCCTTATCCGAGTAGCAACCTAATGTGCTTTATGATCTGTATAAAAGGTGACAAATGAAGTGAGACATGAAAAACAAGTTGGCGTCTCACCCCTGCTGTGGCACTCGCCCTCTGGGCCGATGAAGACGTGATCGAGTATGAAGACCAACAGCACCCTCTGCAGTTTGGGATTAGGGGTGTAGAGCAGTGGGCTGTAAGACGTAGGGTCCCACACATGTAGCTGGTAGGAATGAGCCATCAGAACATCACAGACGCCCAGGAATGCCTG
>OMKK01029979.1:0-15000 GCA_900302305.1 Polymixia japonica | reverse complement strand
ACACAGGTTTGCTTGTATCTAAATGTATGGAGGTGTTGCTCAGAGACAAACGTATGTTTTATTTTCTCTAGTTAAACATTGACAGGCAGTTAGCTGGCATGTAAGTTGGTGGTTGTGGCTTGATTGAGCTGTGTTTCTCTGTTCAGTGCGAGGTTTTTATAGATTTGCATTTTCTGATTCTGAACAGATTTCACTCTGACTCAACTTATTGACTCAGATAACAATTAGAGTATTAATTATTCTTTATATTTAATTTCTTAGTTTAATTTAGTTTTTTATATTTCAGAACCAGCACCAAGTTAATAAGAAAGAAAGAAAAAGAACTGAAACTATGCACCACTAGTGCTTGCTATTATCACCGTCCTATTTCCCCCTTTGGAAGAGAAGTTCAACAGCTTCCTGCACATAAAAGTGTGAGCCTCTGGTTACTTCTCTAACACAGTCATATATGGTGGACCGGTGCACCTTGCTAGACCTCTCCTGAGCCTATAGACGGGCCGTTTCGCTCCGTCACTCCCAATCTGGCTTTCGTAGTTTGAGGAAGCAGCAGGCTAAGCTAGCCTTGCTAGTCTTGCTTACCTGTCAGCAGTTCACAAGGATAGACTCAGTATTTGAGACAGAGACAAGAGCTTGCCTTATCGGTCGGACGGACGCGCCACAGAATTTACTTTTACGTTCAGATATAACGCGTCACGTTTAAGACCCGTCATGATGCGGAGTACGATACTGCTCCCGAGGTTAAACTTTTGAGGTAAATAGGTGGGAGTTCCCGGCGAGTCACATCAAAGATAGTGACAGGCACGTCCGTCAACACCTGGTCCAAGCAAGCATCAGCATCAAGCGTTTGGGCGGAGATGTGAGTGATGTGAAGTGACACTCAGTTTAAAGTGGAGAAGATAGGATTTTACTGCCCTGACGCGACGCATGCTGTTTGAATACGGTGTTAGAAGACAATTGTCGAAACTTGATGTTTTAAGATGTCTTGGCCAGGCTTCCCTTGAAAAAGAGATCATTGTGTCTCAATGGGACCGACCTGGTTAAATAAAGGCTAAATAAATTAAAAAATTAAAAAAAATTGCAGAGAGATGACATTCTGACGTAGTACTCATTTATGTGAACCAAATGTGGGGATTAAATTTGCTTAGTTAAAAAAAAATGAATCAATGGATATTACCTAGTTCAGCTTTAAGAACAGCTGGCTTCTTTAATTGTGACCCATAGCAACCATCTGGTCATTTTACACCAGTCCTTAAATTCTGAAAATCATTCAAATCACCACAATTGCGACGCGGGTTCTTAGACTGGTGAGAATGCTGCATTACGTGTTTCCGTTTCTCTAACTTGGCACTTTAAATTCCCTGGCTCATGCTACTCAGTCTGTTGCAAAATGAGTCAGTTGAATTTTGGCCAATTCTCTTAGGTCAACTAAACAGGCAAATGAATTATGTAATGTAGTGTAAGGTGACCTCAAGTCCTTATCAGGGAAACTAGGGTCATATTTCAGTCATTACCTTCGCCTTGTGGCACATGAGCAACATAGCAAAATGAAGGAATAGAGACAAGTACTGTTGATTCATTTTATTTGAGGATTATATTAAATCCTATTTTACTCTTGAGGACCTTTACCCAGATGAACGCTACCCCAGTGGTACTAAATCTAAGCAGCTTTTTCACCAAGGGAACAATGTGATCTTTACTCAATACTGAAAAAAGTCACCATGGAAACAGCTAAGTGTTGCCTCAGGAGAATCAATTGACATTGTTAAAAACCATTAAAACTTTGCTTGGATACACCAAAAGGCCAGGTGCAGGTGAGACAATGACTTTTCAAATTATTAAACGCAGAGATTGAGGAGAACCAAAGCAAGATCTTTGTCTGAAATGAGAAGCTATTAGAGAAGTCGGTAGGGTTATCTCTGTGTATTTTGAGTGTTTGTGGAGTTTTTATCCTAACAAGGTTATTTGTGTGTGGTCCACGTGCTCTCTCTCTTTCGGTACAATTATCTCTTCACACCCGAGCCTGCTGTACTACTGCAGCCATGTCATGCATACGTGTTAATGTCAGTACTAGCTGACCTGCTTCGCTAGGTCATTATTTAATGTCTGTATAATGTATGTATACATGTCAGGTTACCATTACTGTCAAATGAAATGTCATAGAAGGGAGCATATTGGCATGTTGTCGACTTTCGCTTACCGACACACAGACTTCAAAAAACATTTAAAAAAGGTTATTATTAAAGATTTATTATTGAATGCATATCCAGTTCAATGGCAGTAATTAGTGTACTTTGCATGCATGTTGCTCTGCATCCACTCTGCATATCCCTCTTTTTGATACTTGTTATGATACTCTCTTTATTGATTCCCCCAAGGAGAAATGTGTCTTCGCTTGCCCTCTTTTACAATAAGGTCAAAAGAGCAGGGTCAGCTACAGAGCAGCACCACTCAGTTTCTTGCTAAAGAACAGTTAAAGAAGGCGGATGTTTGCTGTCGTTGGGACTTGAACCCAAGCCTTCTCCTTGAAGGATGACATCCCTAATAGCTACTTAACTCTGCTGCCCTAAATAGGATGCGTGTCCTCTGCATTCAGTCTGTCTTCTACCGTAAGGGCTTTAGTTTTGCGTCGGGATCTAAATAATCCCTTGTTCGTGAAGTCATGACCGAATATCTTACATAACACTATGTTCCCCTATCTAATCTATGTTGTTCTTTGTCCACGACCCTGTGAGAATTATTGGCGGAAACTCCATGCTAGATCACAGTCACTCCTTGGCTAGATGGTACTGACATTTGTTGATCTTCCAGGCTACGTTGTTTTTCCTTGGCTAGTCGTGTGATTCGATTTGACATCTGAAAGCACCGTCTAACGTCATTATCAGTCAGTATTTATAACAGCTCCATCTAATGTAGCGTCATCCATCCTTATTTTGGCAAATGGAAAACTATCAGGCCACTGTAGGTATCATCTATCTGTAATTGGAGCACATCAGATCTCCTTAGTAAAGGAAGCGGAGAGACATACAACACTCACTATCAAACATGTGTCAGTCTTAGATAATTAAAGGCAGTTTGCAACAACGCATCTAAATATAAATTCTAGTGCCAAAGTTATATCTTTTGAATGCTCGGCTACAATAGTTCTAGTGTAAGTATTGTTCGGTAATGCAAGTGACACCTACAGCGCTTTGAGAAAGAGTGACATATATTGTGTTCGTATTTCGCTTAAAGAAAGAAATCTCATGTGACTTTGTTCATGCATTAAAAATTTAGGGTAGGTGTTGAAACTTTAAGCTAGTGTAAAGGTTAAAGATCAATACCACTGATTTAATTGTAGTAAAGAAAATACAAAATTAAATGATGCTTTAATAGAGCATATTTTTATATTTTTTTAATGTTGCCCTTTAATGATAGTGCTGATATAAAAATTGGATTTTGGCTCATTAACAACATGAGTACAAATATACAGTACATGTCTACTATACTATTTATCTCATCTGTATCACTTCCAGATCCCTGTCTCTTCATTCTATTCCTAATGGTATAAAAACTTTTTGAAACACTTATTTGCTTGTACCCTTTATTCCTGATGGAAGGTAGTAAAATAATGGCCTCAGGCTAACACGGTATGCCCTCTCAAAGTCTACTTTAGTCATTTGTTAAGACCTTTATATCCCTGATGCACACGAGAGAGTGATAGCTAACCCTGGTAATACCAGAAAAATCAATTAGGGCTCATTCAAACACAAGCCCACGGAGTCAAGGTTTTAAATAACATTTGAAGTACATCATGAGGCTTTTGCTCCAGGTGGGTCGTATTGACGTAGTCAAGTACAATTTACAGTTTACTCCGCAACAAATTAGGGAACACTGTAACTAGCTTTGCGACAAAGATGCAGATAATTTAATGGAATAAAGCACAATACGTCAGACATCATACAAGCTAGGTTTTTAGCAATATCGTACCAAATCATTATCTCCAATAATTCTGGAGGGCACCGTATCTACCTATGTATTCTGTTAGTCTGAAAAGGGACTCCTTGTGGTTTGCCTTTGTGGTTTGTCTATCTGTGGGTCAAGTTGTTGGTGAGACAAGGAAGATTAGATGAAAACACAGTCAGAGAGACAACACTGTGATTGCGGAGTACCTTTAAAGCATTGCCTTGCCAATGCCGGTCCCTTTGAAGAGTATTGTCTGGCTATTCCCTATCACCTTAAAGACACTGCCCACCCATCATGCAGTCACTACACAATATTAAAGTACACTTTAAAGTTTGCAGTTAGTTCAAAGCTGAAATCACCCTCCAAAGATAATATAGGAATCTGTAAAGTTAAATAGGAAGGAAAGAGGGTGTTCTGTGTTGGGGCCATATACATTTGCTATGGCGATGATAGGTTTAGCCAATTTATCAGAAGAAATCTTTTGAGACTATGCTTCAGTTATATGGTTTTCTTACATTAAAACAAATATGGAATATCAACACCAAAAAAAAAGTATTTTTTAATCAAATTTTCTGTCACTCAGTAATAGCTTTAATAATAATAATAGCTTTGAGATTCCACTTTTGGAAGTGTGGTCTTTTTAACAAGGAGTTGCAATTTAGAACGTATTGTTAAAGTTCAGAAAACAACAGTATAAAGGTTGCTTTTAAATGTTTAAGAGAAATCTGTTTAAGAGAGATGTATCTGGTGAATCATGTGTAATTTTCTTCTTGTTCTTTACCAGGGCAGTGCTCAGTGGTAGCTATGGAGACAGAGCGCCCTCCATTCAGTCCATTTTCTTATGAGTCTGATTATCTTCTTAGAGAGAAGCCTTGGAACAGATTGGAACTGATGGAGATTAAGAAGTGAATTCATAAGAACCGAGCAAGTCTGGAGAGAACTGCACAGACGTTTTACTTTTATCCTTCTGGTTAAACCTGAGACCAAAAGCACCACTGGGGCCGATGAAGAAACAGTGGCCGTTGTGACCCGGTGCTAGGGGAGGGACATTATGATCTCCACAGCTCTTCGTTGGCTGGTGCTGGTGTCCTTCATCCTCCTGACCATTGGCGGGAATGTGCTGGTGTGTCTGGCCGTGGGGCTCAGCCGTCGGCTGCGTCGCATCGCTAACTGCTTTGTCGTGTCGCTAGCAGTGACCGATCTCCTGTTGGGTCTGTTGGTGTTGCCCCTCTCTGCCACCCTGGAGCTGCGCAGCGGGAACTGGCCCCTGGGAGGAACCATGTGTAACATCTACGTCTCTCTGGATGTAATGCTCTGCACAGCCTCCATCCTGACCCTCCTGGCCATCAGCGTGGACCGATACCTGGTGATTTCGGCTCCCCTCTGCTACTCCCGGAGAGTTACCCCCATCAAGGTGGCGCTGGCCATAACCGCCATCTGGATCTCGTCTCTGGCCGTGTCCTTTGTGCCCATCCATCTGGGCTGGAACACAGCCGACTTCAGCGTGCAGCACCTGGACTGGGGCATAGGGGAGGACAAGGAAGGCCGGTACTGCGGCTACGAATGGAATAACAACTACGTTCTGTTGGATGCCTTCGGGACGTTCTACCTACCTCTGATGGTTATGTGTGGAATGTATCTCTGCATTTTCAGAGTGGCACGAGAACAGGTTAATAAATTTTGTTTTTATCAGTGGTGGAAGAAGTATTCAGATCTTTTTACTTAAGTAAAAGTAGCAATACCACAGTGTAAAACATATTTTGTTACAAGTAAAAGCCCTGCATTAAAAATCTTACTTAAGTAAAAGTACAAAAGTATTAGCATCAAAATATACTTAAAGAAGCAAAAGTGAAAGTACTCATGCAGAATGGCCCATTTCAAGAATCATATATATCATGACTATAATTATTGATTGATTGATTGATTGATTGATTGATTGATTGATTGATTGATTGATTGATTGATTGATTGATTGATTGATTGATGCATAAATGTATTCATCACTTTAATGTTGCAGCTGGTAAAGGCAGAGCTCATTTTAATTACTTTATATACTGCTTAGTAGCTTAACCTATAAAAATGTATTATTTTTTAATTTTTTACATATAATTTAAATGTAATTTAAATAATATAAAATGTAATAGAGTGGAAGTATAGAGTAGCATAAAATGTAAATACTAAAGTAAAGTACAAGTACCTCAAATTTCTACTTAAGTACAGTACTTGAGTAAATGAATTTAGTTACATTCCACTGGTTTTTATCATTTTGATAAACTTAACGTTATGTTAAGGAGCAGTAGAAAAAAGGTCTTAAGTATAACTATAACATGTTTGGGACAATTATGCTGAGATTTTGAAGACAAAGAAAAAAATGCCGTTGAGGTGCAGGCCGGTGGAAATCACCACTTGCAACACAAAGTAAATGACGCAAAAAAGATAAATGAGAGTTTCTGAGAGTTTATCGCCTATAACCTTTTGTTAATCCGCTCCCTCAGGTGCGGCGCATTCGGGCAGCCACGCCGTTGTTTGCCCGTACGGCGTCAGCAGCGGCCACGGCGCGGGAACACAAAGCTACCGTGACCCTGGCAGCTGTGCTGGGGGCCTTTGTGGTCTGCTGGTTCCCCTACTTCACCTTCTTCACCTGCATGGGCTTAAAGGCAGAGACACACCAACCCACTACCCTTCACTCCGTGGTTCTGTGGCTGGGCTATTTTAACTCAGCCCTGAACCCCATCCTGTATCCGGCCCTAAACAGGGATTTCCGCCGGGCCTACGGAGAGCTGCTGCGCTGCAGGGGAGCGTGGAGCAGGAACATGCAGCTCCCGTCGACCCGCGTGTCGCCCCACAAGCGGGCGCCCCTCGCCAACGGACACGGGAATACTCAACTAACTAAGGAACGTACAGACGTGGTAAATAAGGAAACCCTGTACGAGAGTAACATCCTCACCCTACAGGAGGTAAATGGTAACACCCTAAATGATCAGCCAAGGTGAAATGGATTCTGGATACTGGCACAACACCATCATTTACCTGCTTCGTAACTCTCAGTACCACCAGCTTGCCGAACAGTAGGTGTGACGTATTTAGTGTGTAACGCCGCGGACAAGAGTAAATACAAAGAAAAGGTCAACAAAACGTAATATCACAAAAGACATTGCACAGGAGAGATAAGGGGCCAGGCTCGATAATGAATAGGTCCCGGACACGTTTAGTTACTCAAACTCTTTGACATTTAATTTCAGGTATTAGCCGGTCGACATCCACTGTAGCCTGTGTCTACTGTGTCTACTGGCTGACAAGTGAGACACACAGGCGTATAGCAAAAGTGAGAGATAGAGCCACGGTCAGTCACGCTGATGGAATAATAATAGGTGGTAGAAGAGCTGGAAAAACATGAGTGAGATGGTCAGAATGGATAAAAAAAAAAATTACCTTAAATTAAATTAAATAAAAATTTGATATTAAAAAAATGCATTGAAAGAAATGTACATGTGTGATTCAGATATAATTTCAGCATGGATGAAATTCATATAATCTGCCTGTGAGAGACGAGTGCAAAGTAAGATGCAGTGAAAAATCAAGATAAACAAACAGTGAGCAAAGTATAGTGAATAGATAGCTCAGTATCCAGGCTGATCATTTCTTCAGCTAACTGGATAGAGACATAGGCAGTTAAAGGTTTACAAAATAGATCCCTTCTCTCCCCTAAAATCCAGCCAGTAGCAGTGAATGAGTGACCAGTGACATGAGTGCATGTAGTATATGTGTGACTGCCCCAGTAGCTCCTGGACTGGCAATAGACACAGAAGCAGTCAAGGGAAAACTAGAGGGCTTCTAGGAAATCGGAGCAGACAAGCTGCATCTAAAGGTTACATCTAGGGAAAGTGATGTGATAGAGGACACCGCTTTTTTTGTTTATGTATCCAGGAAGCAAAGGCCAAGTCTAAGAGTTCTGATGAACAGAAATTAAATTAAATGTCCATCTATTTAGAAATAACTCCCTGTCGTAAAACTAACATTCCAAGTTTTGCTAACCTTAAAGTATATGTTGCCAGGAAGCATTGAACTGTGGTGACACAGTCATGTGACTTTTTATATACTGTGACCCTGTTTTGTGTCAGCAATGTTTTGCTAATGTAGAGCATTATTGTAACTTAATGTTATTTTTTGTACACTGGATTTAAAGATTGTGATAATTGTGTCTGGTGGTAGCCTTTCATTGTATGCAAAAGAGTAAATTATTAGCAGGCATAGAACAAACACTGCTATTCTAACACACATACACGCACTCACACACACACACACACACACATATACAGTACATACACACACAAAGGCATACGCACAAACCAGAAAAGGTTTAAAAAAAGATTTAATTGTTTGATATTTTCAAATTTAGAAAAATATAATATTCACAAATAAACAAAATCCTACTTCATGCCAAATTTAAAATAAATAGTAAACAAAACTGAAAATGTGTGAATTCAGTTGCAGTGTGAAATAATTTCTCATGCAGAGTATCTTAATTCATATGAGACGTTTTTTTCATAAAGTGAGCTTGATTTTGAAATAGAAATGTACTGATAAAAAAGTAATTTATTTTTAGGATCAAAAGTAAAAATAAACTTTCCATGTCATGTCCTAGTTAGTAAGTTAGCGGAAGTGTTGCTTTCATTGCTTCTTCTTACAGATGGCTCATTTGAACACATTTAAGTTTGTAGTTTTTATGAATTGACCACATTTTAGGATGCTAAATATTCTTCACTAATGTAATTGGCAACTACAGGTTTTAATTGTAGTGTAAAAAATATAGTGCAGAAATCAATCAAGAAGGAATCAATTCAGTAGAGAAGGAGACATCTTGTGGCTTGAGGGAAATTGTTTTGTGAAATAAATAAATAAAATTGTCTTTAGTTTTTTCAAGAGAAATTATCTTGAAAAGGGCTTCCCTTTATACAATGTAAATTAAAAACATTTCCAGGCATGCCAAATGTTAAAGACAAAATATAATGCAATTTATTACACATTTTACACATTAGATATAAAACGTAGTACAAATACTGCCCATTTCTGACACATACACACACGTGCACACACACACACATACACACTCACTGCAGGCAAGGCACCTGCGACTTGGCTGTGGTTATACTAGTACAAGCCTGGGAAAATGGAACACACCTGGGGCCTCATTTGTAGGAAGGTTTAATGATCAGCTTTGATGGAAACATTGCATGTAGAAATTGATGAAGTAGTTATTTATAAATGACTTGACATAGAAAAGTTCCCAGCTTTATACTATCCAGACTTGACATACAAAATTATTTGTAGCGGCCATGGTGAGGTATTCCTGGCTTCAGAGAGGAGTACGCTGCATTGAATTTGGAATTAGGCCAATGTTTGTTAAGTTCCAACAGTTCCATTCTCAGTCAGTCTATAGCAATGATGTTTATCTAGTTCTAAGATCCAAGTACATTTTTAGAGCTGAGGTTGCACCCAGGATATTCAACCTTTAAGTACAAAAATATAAAACTGTGTTCTATGACAAATTAAAGACAAATTAAGGTTGATCATGAATTTATTCACCGCTAAAAAGTCTATATTCTTGTCCACACAAATTATTCCACACAAATTAGTTATGAAAAGTTAGCTCACAACAAGTTTGTTAAGGCAGTATAGGCACTGATTATCCTAAACCTGAACATTTAGACATTTAGTTTAATTTTAAGATTTAACATAATTTGCTTGGAAATGAGTTGTGATAGCTAAACCAGTTGAGGTGCTATTAGTAAAACTTATAATACCATAAATTACGAGATTTCTGTGGTATATCCATCCAGTGGTTAAATGTTAAGTAAGGCAATTACATATAGCTACCAAAATAAATGAAAATGCAACATATACTCCTGGATATGTTAGGAGAGTTACAAAACATTAAAATATAAACATATGTTATTTTATGTGCCGAGCTGACAGCCCTTGGAGGAAACATTGAAAGGAACATTTTGTCTGCTCTAATATGATACTAGTCTGGAAGTAAAAATTCAGACAAACTTTGTACAAGTTCACAAAATCATTCCCCTATTTTATCCTCAATGGAGCAGCCTCAGGTGGTACGTTGGTGTGATATCTTATATTAGAGCCTGGGCTCTATATTTTCTTTTTCTGGTTTCTCTGTGTGCTCAAGCGCTTTGAGCTACAATCCTTGTATGAAAGGCGCTATATAAATAAAGTTTATTATTATTATTATTAGAGTTTTTCAAGCCCTTCCATTACTCTTTAGCAAAGGCAACAAAGGCTTGCATTGGGGGAAGCACATGTTCACTTAATGTGTGATGTGCATGACAGCAAGGCAATAAAAAACAATTTTAACATTATGCACCAACATTATGCACTCTTACAGGCTTAAACATGTAATGCCAAAGTAATGTTCTACCAGCAGATGGCAATAGTTAGTTAGTTAGTTAGTCTTTCCTTGCGGTGAGCACTGAGCATGCTGTCCGGACAACACGTCTTGGTAAACTTGATGGACTGTCTACAGAGATTATGGCACAGGGAAGAAGGATGCATAGACATTGAATTTGGGCAACGGACACAACGTGTGTGTTCATCTGGCTCTGCACACCTGACCGTCCTGGAAGGGGATCTCTCCGTTGTATCCCTTCCTAACTAAGGTTTCCTTCTGGGAGTTTTGTCTTGTCTGATTAAGGGTCAAGGTCAGGGGGTGTTAATTCCTCTATTAATTGTGGGCTTGTAAAACCCTTTGAGACTGTAATGTGATTAAGGGCTATACAAATAAACTTGACTTGACTTAAAGCATGCAAACATTTTAAATGTTAACAAAGTGTTGACGTGGTAAACATCAGTTAGTATCAAATAGTAAAATAGTGAAATGTTTGTTTGTTTGTTTTGTTGTTGTTTTCTCTCTTTACGATATCACAGCTTTAAATCTCGGCTTTCTAGTTTATACCCTTGCGAGTGACTAATTCATGATGATCCAGATGCGTGGATTGAAGAACATTGGAATTGGAATAACAAATTCGATTTTCCCTCGAGTGAACAATAATTTAATGTAACCAGAGCAAGAAAGAGCAACTGAGAGGTTTTAGTCAAGTAGAAGCACCATTACTTTTTGAAAAAAATCCCTCAAGTAGGACTGAGAGTACCAGGAAATAGATATAAAAACAATTCCTTACTTTTTTTCTGTACAAAGTTTTCAACCTCAATCATAATGTTAGAAATGTTATAAAAGTTAATAATGAATATTGACACTGTATTTTGGTGTGCTGGTCACTTCGATAAGTCACACATCCTTATTGTCCCCAGCTGGACTGAACAGGAGTGCATGGATAATGAAACACATTTCCACAGTCTTCACTGGGAGCGAATAATCAGGTGGTTTGCCAATACAGAGAGATTGAACAAGAGCAAATGGGAGAACCGTGGAGCTGTCTATCATTTCATTTTAGTGACACATCACATAATGTCTGGTTACCTCCCTCTTCTGGAAACTCGTCGGGTTTGTGTTCTCTGTTTGTGTATGTGGGGTTTTTTGTGGACTGTCTACCAATATATTAGTCATCTAAGGAAGAACCATTAGACAAAAGAAAAAAACAGAAATGCTCAAGACTGTCACTAGACTAAACTAAATCAATGACCTAAAAAAAAAACCTGAAGTATTTGCACCAGTAGCTCAGGCTGTGTTGGTTGTGTTCACTGAGATACAAGAGCTATTGGAGTTCTCTTACTTCCTCATTAGTAAGAAGAGTGAGAACAAGGCAGGCGATTTGTAATATTGCACTTACACTAAAGCCTAAGCAGGTCTTAATTAAGAGCATCAATATTCAAATAAATAATGCAGTGGTCCTTATGCAAACTAGCAATTATCACTGCATTGCAAGAGGATGCTGCCTATACCTAGAATAGCTTTTTTTCTAGAACTCAATGCGGCCCAAAGTAGACTTCCCTTCTACATTTCCCAGGTTGACATCCTCCCGCAAAAAGCACTTCCTTCGATCCTCCATAATATAGACCTACAATAATATCTAAATGGCACTTTGGACATCGTCACTTCATCTGAGATAAGTTGAAATAACGATGAGCCCCGTTTCGATCATTTATGATTTAGACTGCAGCACTCAGCCTCCCACTTAAACAATATATCGTTGTTATTGATGATAGCGTTTCTGAGCGCTGTAGAAGGGGAGGCTGTGCTTTTCTGAGATGTACTCCAGCTTTTCTGAGTAACACTCACGCTCAGCCCTTCTCAAACAAATTCATCACTCTCCATCTCTCAGACAAGACCGTACGATAGATGTGCCGGCCAACTGATATGCCCCGATTTTTTTTTTTTTTTTTTCCGTTCTCATGCCTTTGTTTCCTTGTCTGAGATGTTTCATCACTCAAGTCCATTTTTTGTTGGAATGGCGATATATGGAAAAGAAAAAAAAACAAACACTGCACACATTTTCAAAAGGATTTATAAAGGCTTGTAAAGATCAGTTTCAACTTTTGAAACCGAACAATTTTCAAACCAAACAAAAAAGCCAAACAATGTTTACACAAGTAACATTGTCATTAATCATCATCAGGTGCAGTTTTAGAGGAATTGCCAAATAGAAATGTGTATACACCATTTATTAACTATAATAATTACTTAAAAAAAAAAGTTAATTAGTTGTTATTATTATTAATGAAAAGAGAAGCAAATTAAATATTAGGGAAAATTAATATAAATTTGCTTTACAAATATCCAGTGTCACAAAACAATCATGAGTTAACTATTAGATGATTCTTTTTACAAGGATCAGACCCTACAAATGTTATCGTTATCTTTTTATGTACAGCAATGCTTCAGCCTGACCTGATTTCATGTGTCATAGGCAATTTGCCTGTTTCAAGATTTGACATGTATTGAGAGTCTGACTGGTGGATTCACAACGGATTACAGCAAGCTTTTTGTGTATCGGTATGTGCTGTGTTTGTGTGTGTGTGTGTGTGTGTGCGCGTGTGTTTATGTGTGTGTCCATGTGTGCTAAAACAGCTTTTGGTATTACTTAACAGCCCCGTCTCAATTCCTTGGCCTCCCACTGTTCCTGTCACTTCTCATCCCACCATATACACAGACGATAGCTAAACTCCTGGAGGCGTCTTGAGGTCCAGAGGCAGGTTTGTCTGAGCATGCTCAGTGCGGGGGCTTGGCAGACCTAACAAACTGTGTGTAGGAGGGAACACCGAGCTGATGCATGTGTGAGCCGTGTGGTTGCTTGTACCCAACAGCATTTATTTCCTTTTTTTAAACCTCAAACAGCTATGTTAGGCTATCTTAGGATGTTATCTTAGATGTTAGGCTAATAACCTGTAACCCACCTAGATGGATAGACAGACAGAGAGACAGAGAGACAGACGGACAGACGGACGGACAGACAGACAGGCAGACAGGCAGACAGACATGAAAAATAAGTAAAAGATAACTCTTCTTTTAGTATTTTAGCTGTTGTACTGAAATATTGGTTATCAACGATTAAGGCTGTTCTGACCAGAAGCACACTTGCATGTATGGAATGTGATATTGAAAACTGCCGTACAGAAAAAAAATTGTATTCTAACTAAAATGATAACTATTCACCATCACTGGGCCTGCGTCCGAGGAAGCAGTCGGTCGACAAACAATGTGGAGCCTATTTTTCCGCATCTACGCACCTTCTCAGCCATCTTCCTCTGAACCTTTTGTTCACGTGTGTTCCTCTCAAAGAATCCACTGGTTTATTATTTATGGTTCATCTCTACCATGATCCCTTTCCCCTTCTTTGCATTGTTCCCTCTTCATCTTTCTATTGACAAGTCTGACATTGTGGTGTGTTTGTTAATTTTTTGTTAAGGAGGTGTCTGGCAAAGACGATGCTGACATAGAGTTGACCGTTTTGGTACTATTGAAATTTATATTTTAAAAAAAAGGGCGCCTGCCTCACATCCCCACATTTTCTGTGTTAGGTCAGGACATTCATCAAATTCACATTCAACCACTGGATGCTCTACATCAGTCATCCTCAAAGTGGATCGGATCCGGACCGCTTTCTCCACTGCAAGCGGACCGCTCCGAATGTCCGACTGCTCCGCTGTCGGTGTGAGGACTTCTACTCTGCTTCGGTCCAATCACATTCAGCGTCCCGTCATCTCCATGACAACAACGAGTCGACGCGGCGTTGGGCTTGTTGAGAGTTGACAGCGCAGCTACTCTCGCAGGCAGTTAGCTAGAAGCCTAGATTTCGAACGTGAATCTAAAACGGCATGTTCAAAGGTGGCCAGTGAAAGAAAAGTCGACAGTGAAAATCGGTAATTCAAAGAGGAACGGCTTGAAAAATGTGCGTTCATCCTCCCTCCAACGAGCACCGAACCGACATGCCTAATATGCCAAGAAACAGTAGCTCTTGTGAAGAGTGGCGACGCCACTATGAAACAAAACACAGTTATTTTGAAATGACCTTTCCTCAAAATTCAGAGCTCAGAACCACAAAAATAAAACAGTAAGCAACAGCGTTTGACACAATGTACAACAATTCTGGACTTATAACTTAATGGTGATTTGTAGATCCCTTTTAGATCCCTTTGTTTGTTTGTTTCATTGATTGTTTAAAAGCTTGACTGAACTTAAATGGACCTTTGTCTTATTGAAAATATTCTTTGTAGACCTTTAAGATTTGTATTTGAGTACCTCTGCTCTACATCATAGTGCCATATACTGTACCTTATCACTGGTGCCAGTATACTAAACTATACACATAACTATAACCTGTATCAGAACCTACATTACATTTTACATTTTGGCATTTAGCTGACACTCTTATTCAGATCAACTGTGCAAACAGTAGAGTCGCAGACATATGCATTTCAACCATCATCGCAAATAGCCTAATAATATAATAGAGAAGCACCATGAACATCGAGGCAGTGCTGAGAACAAGTAGCCTGGTAGTAGAGAAGAGCTAATGCTAAATAATTCAAAGAGGGCTACTAACAAATGCTAACCGCATTAGGGGGGTTGTTTTGTTTTTGTGT
>OMKK01029978.1:0-13426 GCA_900302305.1 Polymixia japonica | reverse complement strand
CCCGCCGGTCACAACGCCCCTGCCCGCCGTCCAAACACAGCCTTCAATCAAACCGCCTCAGTCAAGCGAGGCTCCCCCGCCTGGCAAATCACCTGAGGGGAAATCTAAAAAGGCTAAATCTAAAGAGGCCAGATCAAGTGGAAGCAAATCTAGAGAGGGCGGGGCCAGCAGGGAAGCAGACGGCGGCGTGGCCATGACCAGCAAGCCTCGAGCAGAGGAGACGGCCCGGGAGAAAGCTCCCAGCAGCAGCCGCGGTGTCAGGGAGGAAACCAGGGAGTCTGCGGTAAACCGGTCCAAACGTACCGGGGAGAGATCCAGTAAGAATCCAGTTGCTCTCTTTATAGTAGGCAGCAACACACAGGACAGCAAGGTGTGACGAGGGACCGGTGGAAGATGGACTGAGGACACGACATGCAAGATGTCATAAAGTCCACTTGGAAGCTTTTTGCTAATTTTTGTCCAGTTGAGCGCTGGTTGATGCTGGCAGCACCCTAACGAGAAGAACAGGACAGTGGTGATCTCTCTTAAAGTTGGCCAGTATCAAATGGAAAATAGAAAATCAAAATCAAAGTGAAGTCAAATTAAGAGGCATCATATTCCCCCTCGCCTCCGAAGGAGGAGGAAAACCTGAAGACCGACAGATACCACTTCTCAAGTCTGGGTTTGGTGCCTTGTTCCCCCTTCACTGGAACTATGGTTTTTACCATTTATGCACATTAATTAATCTAGTGTTTTGTCATTTTCCTCTATTTGTGTTTTCAGTAGTCATATTATATGGATGTATTGTTATTTTATAGCAATGTTGTACAATGTGCAATATAAAAGTAAAAGGTGGTGTTCCTCAGGGCTCAATCATCAGACATCTCAACTTCTCCATTTTGCGTAAGGCAACTTTAATTAATGCTGCACACACCCAAACCAGTCATCATTACATTATTTCTGTAACTTTGTGTCAACAACATTATTACATCAGGAAAACAGTAGCTTGTCATATAAATGTTTTGTACCTGGATGTATTTGAAGAGATTTGTACCAACAATACATATATATAATATGTAAAATCATAACCTGAAGTTCATCAAATGGTGGAAATCTAATTTTAGAAGGGAACCCTTCACGTCTTCCAGTTATTTAAAACCAATTTGACCATTTGACAATCAAACTACGTTGTCTGTTTTAAATTTCTCTCTGTCAAAAAAAGAGGGATCCAGCATCAAGCAAGGTTCCTACTCAGGTCTGAAAAGGCTGGACTGGAATGGAAAATAAAATTTGTAAGTTCAAGATCCTAATGAAAAAGTATGGAAAACAGTGTTGAGTCTGCATGCACATATATAACAACACTTTCTATGTAGTTGTAGATTTAGTTTGTGATATAAACTAGTCATTTTCCCCGGCAACTATCCCCATACATCATATTGAACATTAACCAAAATCTTCAAATCTAGTCAAAAAATTAAGTTCTGGAAGAAGTGTGGGATTTTGAAATGGAGAATTTGTAGTAATTTGTCCAGGCTGTAAACACCAGACTCCACAACACTGCCTTTGTTAGGTCAACCTTTGTTTTTTTTTATTCGTTTTTTTTATCCGTTTTTAAATAGGCCTGTGATTTTGTTTTTGTTTTGTCTTTTAACTTAAAAATGATGTAGCTAGCTAACTATTTCCAAAGCAGGATGTTACTGCACCATAATGCACTCTTAAGTACTGGATAGATTGTTGCACTTGTTACTATAGGCATGAGTTCAAAATATCAGCAACCTGAAATTAATGAATCAAAATTTTAAAAGCTTAAAGCTGCTATATGTGAAATTCAGCCTCTACTGGTAGTGAAGGGGAATTACAACAAGCTGTTAACAGTTCACAACAAGCTGGACTTTTCTTCTCCCCTGCAGCACCTCTCCATTGGTCCTTTCCCCTGTCAATCAAAAACTTCACACACTACAGGTGAACAGATTCTTGGGAGGAGTTTAGAGTCAGACCGGGGATGTAAACATGGTTTAGAAAAGAGGGAATATCAACACACTGACCGACCTGCAGTGACAGACACTTGTTGTGAAGATCATATCTCACTGAACCTTCATATAGCACACAGTCTTTTTATGTTATTTTAACATAAAATAACCAAAATTTCACACATTGCATCTTTAAAGATATAAAAAGTTAAAATGGCCTAAAAATGCAAGTAGTTTGAAGACCATGTTCTTACCTCTGTCCAAATGGTGGCTCTTTGATTTTGAAATGCACTTCTCTTCTACTGAGGTATTATGCTTGAACATTTTTTACTTGAATATGGATCCTTTTATTTATCTCTGCACATAGAGATGTATATACTGAAAATATACTAGTATAGAAGAAAACGGGTATATATGAATGTTTCACTATTAAAATAAAAATATATTGTTGATATGATTTTGTCAATGCCATCTGTTTTCATGAAGTATTGTTGTTTCTAGAGGTGAGCAGGTTCCTCTGGGTCATCGTCAGGATGAGAGGGGCTGTGGGCTGTGGGCAGATGGGAGGAAGGTACTTCTGTCTGTGTCCTGCTGTGAGCGTCACTACACCCGGTCCACAGACTGGCATGACTGATCCTCCCCTGTTCAAAGTTAAAAGAGAAATAAAACCCACTGGTTCATTTTATTTACATTTCAAGAATTTAGCTGACACTGTGTGTCAGTGTGTTGACACACTGTGTTGCTCAAGGACACATCGGCTGCTGGAGGAATTGGCCTTGTGACCTTTTGGCTACAGAGAATTCAACCACTAAGCCAAGCCTGTCACTCCCTTTCCAAGTATATTTGGGTGTATATGTATCGCAAAGAATCTATGATTCAATGCTTTGTGATGAATAAATTTGATCTTTTGTACATAATATTTAAAAACACTCCCCACATGCCTCCTTTATACACTGAATAAATCTATATCCTCTGCAAAAATCTACAACGAAACATTCATATTACTGAACACTTGTTATCACCCTTTATTCAATCTGAGGCTAATGTCTTACTCTGCACTCGTCTGATGACTGGCCTTCCTGTCTCCCAGACATCGTAGAGTCCCGCCTACAAGTACATGGTCAGGATGGGGGATTCTCCAAGATCCGTCAGTACTCTGTCTCTCCTTCTTTCCTACTCTCTCTGTCACTCTCTGAAGCAGGGTGGTCAGACTGGACAAGGAGATCTCAGGAAGACGAAACTCAGGAGACCTCTGCGTAGAAAACAAATATAACAAACAGGTAGATCTGAATATATCTGATACTATTGTTTTGTTGATATGAAGAGAAGAGGATCCATTCCTAAACCATCGTCTGATAATGACTCGTCACATTACTGGCAGGAGCCACATCAAAATAGGTAATCTGATGTTTTTTAAACGCTTTTTTAAGGGTTGGGTATTTTGAAACAGCACAATCTTTATTGTCACTACAAGGTTGCCAAGAACTTCAGTACTTCTTGACAGGTAAAATATCTCAGCACTGTCCTTTCAGTTCAGCATTTTAAAGTTAGTAATGTGTAAAAATATATTTTGTGTATTATTTTTTTTACTACTTGTGTTAGTATTCCTTACACATTTGGAGTACAGGGGCCTGTCTGTCCAGGGGCTGTGGTCCTGTACAAGGCCCCTGAGGAACGGTGCTCTGTTCTCGCAGACCTTTGACTCGACCACAGAACCTTGGTCAGACATGCTGATCTGAGCCAGAGGTATGTGGGACCGCGAGGTCTCTGGATGGTCATACTGCACCGGCCGCACGGGGCTTGGTTTAGGGTTACCTATAGGTGGAAGCACTAACACTTTTTTTGGGGGGATCTGGGCTGGTGTGGATCCACCCAAAGCTAAACCTGTGTTAGTACTGCCCTGGTTGTATATTAATTGATGTTTGTCGGATGTATTGCCGGCCTGGTCATTTGTGGCACTGATTTCTGGTTTCTCCTCATCTGTATGACCACTGTCCTCCTCTTCCTCCTCCTCTTCAAAGGGTTCCTTGGCTGAGGCCAGTATAGGTATTAGATTGACACTGATCCTCATTATATTCCCTGATCTCTCACAGGCATTAGAGCCCACAGCTGTTGTTGATCTGCTGTCCTTTATGGTAAATTTACAATTCTCCTTTGGCCTGCAAGCATTCCTCCTGGAACAAGACTTCATCACTTCGCCCGGGACCACTGGATGGTCATCTGGTACAGGATTCCCCACTCTCATTTCCCTTGTCTTGTTCTTCTTGCCCATTCCAACGATTGGCTAGAAATACCTTTGAGAATGTCCTTTGAATATGCCCAAGCATCTTTCAGAAAGGGCATTTAAATGTAAATATCTGGAACAAAGTGAATTATATTCCACAAAGTTTTATATTCTTAAAAAACGTATTTGCAGACCTATCGGGAGATGGAGTGCCCCTTTTCTCCAGTAACACTGACTAACTCAGAACAATTACAGGAGACTATTTGACTGTTGCCTCTGGGAGGAGTGTCAGGCCTATTAAACTGGTTGTTAAGGAGACAGACACACAAACCCCAGCCAAACGTAATGAGTGGGTAAATGCATTGGTGTTGCAAATACTATCAAAGCAGGGAAAATACTCCAGTAACTAATCCCACTGATCCAAATGTCTTTTGCATCACTTTTGCAGACAATAACGGGCATTTCTCTGATGAGGTTTGTAGTGAGAGCCTCACTCTTGTGGACGGAGACAACATTGTGTTTCTTGTTAATCTGGTACCCAGAAACCTATATAACTATAACTATAACTATAACTATAACTATAACTATAACCTATTATTAGTATATAACAAATAATAAGACCCAGACCTCAGAGTTTATAACTAATAATAAGGACCCAGACCTTCCGGGCCTTCCTCTGAGTTATTTGTTTACTTGTGTCAGAGATGTTAGAGTTTAAATATCAAGATGGTTCACACGCCATTCATCGTTTTTAAACCCTTGTCCGCTAAGGCGAAACCAAAATGGGGGAGCGTAGTCCGCGAAATCATATTTAACATGCATACAACTGTCTAAAATTAAAATGTTGATGAATATTCATGTTAGTCATGTAGCAGAACAACCATAGATAATACGCACAGCAGCTAATTTATGCAAGAACCTCATGAAAATCACCATATTATACACCATAAAAGCACCATATTATGCATGTGCAAAAAGGAACATCTGCTAAACACGTTTTTTTTATTAATGTCTGGGTCTCATACCGCAGCTTATTGCGCTATTTGGCTAAATCAAATAAGCCCCTCACTGAAAAACACCTTTTACTCCCAGTCAAAATAGAAGCGGTCTAGTCTGAATCTGGGTTTTAAGAGAAGATGGAAGTAGCCTGAAGTGGAGCCACTCGCTTCGCTAGTGCTCTTTGTGCTTGTGTCAGCCGCAGCTAGCGGGCAGCTAGCTCAACTAATCTAGGAGATATTCTGCTTTACTTTTGTTTTGTCGTTGCAAGTGTGTCTTTTTTTTACACGTTTGAAGAAATCAAACGCTTTTCGTTGACTTTTCTTGCGTAAGATGGTTGTTTTGGAAGATAACAATGAACAACAGGATTTTATGTGAGTGTTGCAGCTGGTGTTTAGATGCTAATCATCGTTAGCTGCACAGCTGCTGTTCACTGGATCAACATGCTAGTAAATTAACTTGCTAATTACCGTCGGCGGATAATTATTTGTCGCAACATTTATCCCTCTGCCCTTGATAGCCTTTTAACTGTCTGCTAACCAGCCTGCTAACTGGCCTGGATGTACTGGTTGTACTGGTTTCCAGTTAAACACTGCTGTGTTACTGGCAGCAGATGAACTGGAAAGCTTTTCCCTGCAGCCCCACCTTTATTTATCCTTTATCCTTATTACGTTTCTTGTTAACCATAAAATATTATAGAAGTGTATGAAGAAAATGTAACGTGTGAAGAAGACACTTAAGAATAAATGTAACCGTCTATCGGTCGTATACTAAACAGTGGTATAGTATAGGGCTGGTTTGTGTTTCAAGTGGGGGGATTTGTTTTGTGCGACTCTGCAAACATCAGTAATACAGATTACATGGTGCTAACGTTGTGCAGGCAGCTCTACCCTGCTGTTATGTTTCCGTCCTGCAGGGGGAGGGCTAAATATGGCATCAGCACAACCGATTGGCCCCTCAGAGACAGGCGGGCCCGGCTGGGCGGGGCTTTAATACACAACCCACTGACCCACTTTCCTAGAGGATGACACATCTGCATCCTCACAACACTCTCACTCTCTCTACACAGAGAGATAGCACAGTTAAACATAGTGCGATGAAGTCATGTGATAATCTGGTCTAAATTGACATTGGGGACTAATCCTCCTCGTCTGTTTGTCCGCAGCCTGATAGAGGAGCGTAGGTGCACCTCTCTACCTAACTCCCCCGCCAAGCGAGTGTCTCCCAAGAAGAAGCAGTTCTACATCAACCAAGCCATCCGTAACTCTGACCTCACCCGCCAAGCCAAAGGCAAGAAGAGCCTCCGCCGGCAAGAGAACAGTAAGCTCTCGTTTCACGCAGTAAGATACTTCCTCTGCCGCAGACGTACTCTCAGCCCCACACTGACCTTATGAGGCAGGGAAGAACCCTGCAGAACCCTGAGGTTTCTGAGTGTGTTTTGACTTGATGTTTTTACCAGCACTTGGTTTTTATCTCACCTGAACTAATCAGCAGGTGCATCTTTTCCATTCTTTTATTGTTTTTTATCGGTTTTTATTATTTTGTTTCTATGTAGCCAAACTAAACAAATTCACAAATCCTTCGATCCATTTTTATTATAATAGGATCTAATACCCATGTACTGACATTTACCAGTTCAACTTCATCATGAAGTTATTTTTCAAACCATGGCTTCACACAGCTCTAATAATGCAAAAAAGAACTTTCAATTCATAAATCAGTAGATATATATTTACAAGTTTTATCCGTCTCTGATCTCTTTCCTTTACTGAACGATCAGCGCGCTTCCTCGCTAACCTCCTTGAGAAAGACGAGTGCTCCAGAGATGACCTGGAGGTGTGCAGTAACCCCGCCATCCCGTCCATCTTCACCGAGGCCTGCAGCAACGGCTCCTATGTGGAGGTAGGGCCTCCAACCTTGAGCACAGACACTCATGTGCTGTACCTCGAACCTTAGGGCTGTTACATTACATTAGATGTTGGCATTTTTCTGCCACTCTTATCCAGAGCGACTTACAATGAGTGAAGAACATTCCCCCAAATCCCCTCTGGAGCAGGTACGGGTTCAGTATCTTGCTCAAGGGTACTTGGACAGGTATGACCACACGAGGGATCGACCTTGAGGACCTTCTGGTTTAGGGACAACCTTTCTGCCCCCTAGCCTACCCTGCCACCCAGAATATAATAACGACCCTGCAATTTACAAACCAGAAGAGGATGCTTCCTACACATTGAGGTGTTGCATAGATCCAATTTTTCCAGTTTTATTCTGCTTTAATCCGTCGTGTTCTCCTCGTCCTGCAGCAGTGGAATGACTTTATGAATCGTTCCGGCGAGGAGCAGGAGAAGCTACTGGCCCTGTTGGAGGACGAGGCCAAGAGGAAGATCACCAACAGAGCCCTTAATGGTGAGAGTCCACGGCCGTCTGCCACTCCTAAGATAGACAAACATAGCAGGGACTGGTCAGAATATACTTACCTTGCAAGGCAGCTGGATTTGCAAGATCACAAGTTCACGCGAGAATCGCGATCACGAGAATCCATCTTGTCAGGCTTCGAGTTAATTCAATTGTGGCCGAACCTCAGTTTTTGCGAACCAATCAGCGTCTTATGAGGAACTACTGGCAGCTAGGGGCGGGGTTTAGCCAGTGATAGACAGATGGTTCATCCAATCACCCGCCACGTGCCTGCCCTTTTCCAAACAGTTTCCAAGGACGACTTCTCAGATGGTTTTGGGGGGAAAAAAAACAAGTGTCTCAGTTGTCTTTGCAACAGAGATATACTGTATATAAAAAATAATAATACCACTGGGAAACTCAAGGGGTCGCCAAAGTCAAAATCTCACATTCTTGTCTGTAGCTGCTTTAACTGTTTCATCAGCCAACTAGATTTTAAGAGCAGAATAAACCAACACCAGATCATGTTGTTCTCCTGCTGTTATGGCTGCTAGTGTTTATCACTTAAAGAGCAGCATAAAAACTCTACAATATTGGTGAGCTGCTGCTCACAGGAAGTATAAATGTAAAAGGTTGCACACCCATGACTCCCATGAGTTATGTGAATTGACTGTGACATCTTTTATCTTTCCACAGAAAACCCTGCCATCACTCCTCAGGATTGTTTCCAGAGAATCGACCGAAGGCTGCAGACGACTCTCAGACGGAAACAAATCCCTCTGGTGAGAATCTGCACCCGGCGCTCTTCAGGCTGGACGTCACCATCACCCATGTTGTCAAGTAGTCTCCTGTTATATTTATTGACACCCTCACCCCCGCTGACGCACAGCGAGTGGGCAGGCAGGGGGCTCAGTGCCTTACTCAAAGACACCGTGTCGGGACAAATTGAAGATTACCTTAAGCGTTTGACGATTGGAGAAATACATTGCGGATCGGTGATTTCTGGGATGACAGGTTTTACAGGAGGATGTGCCCTATCGCTTGAGGGTATCCTGGCTCTACAGGACAGTCTCTCTTGTGCTTCTCTGTTCAAACCTGACACACCACATGGTTTGTTACACAGAACCATCTGGGAAGTCTTCATTGGAAACTGTTTGGAAAAGGGCAGGCACTTTCAAACAATACTTGGCAGGTGATTGGATGAACCATCTGTCTATCACAGGCTAAACCCCGCCCCTAGCTGCCAGTAGTTCCTCATAGGCCGCTGATTGGTCTGAAAAAACTGAAGTTCGGCCACAATCGAATTAACTTGAAACCTGACAATATGGATTCTCGTGATCACGATTCTCGCGTGAACTCGTGAACATCGGCCTCGTGAGGTAATCTCAGTTCATCCTCATCTCAGACTCTTGTTTTCTGTTCTGTTCTTCACAGGGGACTCTGGAAGTGCTTGAGGAGCGTCTCCTGAGCTTCTTCAACGCTCAGCCTCACTCCGTTTACACAACCAACCTCAGCAGCAGGTACTACAAGTCTCCTAGGACGGTATCTTAACTCAATGTTACAGTTACAGTTATGTCTGAGGTCTAAATAATAAGTGCATTTTTCATGTTAGAAGTCATTCCAGCCACACAGATCTATTCTGATAGGTCTGAAGATGTTTTCATGGTATTAAAAACATCTTTAAAAGTCTTTCATTTCAATTATTTTTTGTTTAATGCCATGTTGATAGTGGCCCCTCCCACGTGAGATTACATAACACATCATATTGTAAATATAAAAGTGAGGTCTGGTTCAGGTTTGGCAGGAGAGGAAGCATGGATGACCTAGGCAGGGTGGGGGAAGGCCCAGACCAGTTTGTCCCGGCCAGTCTCCCCACCTTGGGCCGACCAGTGAGCCTTCCTCTCCCAAGAACAAACTCCAAACAGTGACGCAGGACGGAAGCTGACAGCAGCGATGAGTTAATGGGTTATCCTGTAGATGATAAGTGATGTAATGTCCCGTTGATCTGTTTTGTGGATCAGCTTCGAGAGATTGCTGCTCCACGCCGTCTGCCAGTACATGGACCTCGTCTCTGCAAGTGAGTAGATTTACGTTTGTCATTATACATTTGTTTAAGATGGCTCGTTTTTTTCAGTTGAATAATCCTTTTCTCTTGGCCGTCGTTGCCTGGTGAGTAACAGACTAATGAGAGTTTGTACGACCTGCAGGCTCTGACTGTAACGGGGCCCGACAGACAGAAGTGGTGAACAAACAGGATGAGTTCCTGCCTCCCAGCCCCCTGCTCTCCTCCTACCTGGAGAACATGAGCTGAGGAGGACACAGAGGAGACCAACCGGGCCCAGTCCACTCCCAACCCACCCCAGCCTCCTAGCTCCTACCTCCTAGATCCTAACTCCTAGCTCCTACTCCCTCCCTCAGCTCTCCTGACAGATAGGTGGATGTTGTGTACGGTGTAGATAGGTGTACAGTCTGTTACTGTGGTGTCCAGCTCTGCCAGGCCCTCCTCTGTAGTCATAATGATGTTATAACAATGTGCTAGGTGCTAAGACAAGGGTAGAGAAACCAGTAGGACCGGTCCATAGGAAACACAGGATTAGCCAGTAGGACTTATCTAAAGCAACATTGTAGTGAGACAGAGTGCATGAATAGTACAGATCTCTAGGTATGCAGAGACACCCATCGTCTTGTCAGTGTAAACATGTTGTCTCATTAAGGATGTAAAAAAAAAAAAAGCTTCTATGTTTTCAGGAATTAACTTGACGTTTAGCTCGGTTTCTTAGTGTGAATGAGAAGTGGTGTTTAAAGTCAGTTGCCCTGCTAAATAGTAGGGTAGAGGTATGATTTAATTTTTTGCATGCTAATTTTGTGGGGAAAATATATATATATATGTACATTATCCTGGCCAACCTTCTCTTTAGCATCTCATTCACAGATGCATAAAAACTAAATTTACTAATGGTTATAATATTGACAAAGGACAGTGATTAATTTTAGCTCTGACTTCAAGACAGTTGATTTGCCTGCATTGCTTCAATTTTGTTAATGAGTTTGCTGAAACCAACACAATAATCACTAGGTTACATTTACCAACAAACAAAAAACAACTTTGAACACAGAAAGTATTCTAATACTGCCCAATTTCTATACTGTATGTACAGTAGATGTGTCTAATTGATAAAAGGTAACCAGACGTCTGGAAAACTAAAACTGTTGTGCTCAGCATTGACAACCCAGAACAAGCACTTATGCCTTATAAATGCATATAACACGTTTCTACATATTTCTGTATGTATATTTATACGTTTGTACTGAATAGCTTTTTAAAAACCATCATCTCCATGTTTTGTTTTATACTGTCGATGATGGTATGATGAAACTGGACCTGCCAGTGCATTTTGTCAACCAAAGTTTGTGCGCTTGTTGTGTGGAAATCCAATTTCTCAGGCTTTCAACTTCCTACTTTGAATGTCATGTTGAAGCTTTTACAGGATGAACCTTTCTGTGTCATTAATGCATTTCTTAAAGATGAAGGCATTAGGAATATCTCAACACCAGCCCCTTGGGGTGATGACAGGTTGTTTTTGTTGCTTGTTTTTCTACAATTTTGTAACTTAATACCTGTTTGGTAATAGTTGCACTGTAAATATTGAGCTGAAATTATTAACGTGCCAATGTTTGGATGGTGAAGTTCCAACTGCAGTGGTAGTCCGAAAGCTTTATACTCTAGATGGTGATTATTTGTTTATTTAATTATGTGAGTATGCATCAATACCAATTTATATATATATATCACAGCAACTACTAAAGGATATGAGGTATTTCTGCTCTTTGCTAGACATTTCATTGTGTAAGTCTTACTACAGAATGTCAGAAGTCATGTATGACGATGGTTTCAATAAATGTCAGTTTCATCTCTTCACTGACTGTCTTGTTATTCAATAATTCAAACAACTGAACGGCTGACGCACAAACTGCGCAACTGTTTACAGGAACTCACTTGCAAAGCATGTTCATACAGCGGTTCCTGAATATCGGCTGCAATAGGATGCTTTGAAGAAAACATTGACAAATGTTTGACAATTTCTTAAACCGCAATTTTCACTCTGCTAGAGTACTTCCCCCTTTAGAAAACATTACCTCATAAAACTCAGACTTTACCAAATCAGCCTGCCAGCAGAAAGACAATACAATCAAAACTGAATTAAGTTTTGATCCAAAGTGAGATAGCAACCATTGGTAACAAATGACTACTCTTACAAAGAGACTGATCACTAAAATAAAATAAAATAAAATGGTCTTTGAAGACAGTAGAAAACCTAACCCCTTGCTTGACCAAATTATTGTTAGAATGGTGAATTAACTCTTTAATAATAGTAATTAGCTTCTTTTAAGAGCCAGTGGTTTAGCCAGGGGCACATTGACTGTGGGAATTGTATTCACAGTTTAAACTCAATGTTGAGTTATGCTTTGGACATAGTGCCGATATTACTGTAATATTCGTTTGTCCCTATTGGGTGAAGTTCTGATTCTGTCCACCAAGTAGCGCTCTTACACAGGCAAACACAGCATGATTGATCAGAAGGATCTGTGTTTTTATATTAGAGATTATACCTAGTGGATAATGTACCATTATAAACCATTTTTATATCAAATGAATTATCATTAATAAGGTCCCCATTTGTCTGTTTTATATTTCTGTTTGACTTTTATACAATCAACGTTTACAGGTACCCCCTTAAACTATTTAGCCTTAGAGAGCAGCTTTTCAATTTCGTTTTGAGGTCAGTTAGTTTGAGGTCTGCACAACCCACCTACAATTACTGGGTGAACTCCAAACATGATTTTATCATGACTTCGTATTCAGTGGCAGAGATTTTGTTGTTTGCAGCGGTGGGAAACGTGTATAGGTGCATAAAAGTAATCAAAGTTTCCCATTGCAACGTCAACATACTTAGGAGTATTGAAATATTTTGTACTAGGAGTATTTGTCAGATAGAAATACATTTTGTTGCGTGTGTTCTTAGAACTTTCTGTGGTCTGTTCAGAGTGAGAAATCACCAGCAACCAGCCAGACGTTGGTACATGTCTGCTCTGCAAGCCTCTTTGGAAGGTATTCAACCATCCTTCAGTGATTCCTTTGAATTCTAAACATTATATCCAGATTGCTCTTGACATTTGCAGAAAAGGAAATTCACAATGTTTGGTAGACCACAGCCTTGGTTGTCTGGTTCCCATGTAACATCTGATGAGGGAGGGGGAAAGTTCGTTTTTCATTTTCTTATCAGAGAATGTAAAGCTCTAAAAAAAAACGTTAATAAACAGCAGCTAGATTGTACCAGCTTCTTTGGCAGAAAGGCAATCGTCACTCATGGGTCCTTCTCTAATGCTAAAAAAATATCTTTGGAACTAGATCAACTGGATGGTGACTGTTGAGATCCACTAGTTGACTGTGGCCATTGGGTTTATTTATTGGTGGCTTGGCTGGTTCATCTTTAAAATGTTTGGCCCAAAGTCAATACATATTTTTTTTCAAAGCTGATATTAATGACCTAGTCTGTAAATAGACTACAGTATGGTGCTCCATATTGAAAAACGATTAGTGGCTTTACTACATAGTAAGGTATTAAATCTGAAATGTATGAATGAGGTTTTGATATAAGAAACGTTGTTTACGTTTGTAGTTTTTGTAAATCAGAAATGATCAATTCTAAATAATGCAACTTCACATAATCAGCACTAGCTGGTTAAATTAAGCCAGTGAAAAACTAAGGCCACGTTTGTTTCTCGCTAAAAATCATTCATTCATCGGCTTGCTTACTTCAGAGTGTTTTACACCAAACATACAGAGGCACTAGAAGCACCC
>OMKK01029977.1:0-10980 GCA_900302305.1 Polymixia japonica | reverse complement strand
CATGGAAGAAGTATTAAAAGGCTATTTCAGTGAGCGTGTAAAATGTGTAACCATCCTAGTTGTGAAATAGCCTCCATTTTGAGGCAGGGCGAATTATCCAAGATCTGTTTCATGTTGCCAGAGACCAAGCAGCTTTGGTTCAGAGAGAAACATGCTACTGATAATGGTAAAGAGGAAGGACTAGACAGCGGCATCTGCTTTCAATGACCTGAAATACCTTATCTGCACCTTTGAAGCCAGGGCGGGGTGATTGGCAGGTCAATTTGTGATAGTATCGGCTGATGTACTTGGCACTCTTAATGCTCTTTGCCGCAGATAAGTCTGCTTAATATGAAAACTGTCATAATTCATCCGCCTTTTCAGCAATATACATTTTCTCGAGGAATCATCAATCCGGTCACCTGTCAAAGAGGACGTGTCAGGATTCCCATTCCGCTGTCCGTCGCTCTGTGATTTCACTTTATGGAGATTATTCCACACGTTAAAGCAGTTAGGATTATTCCTCCGGTTTGTTGAATCAAAGTTTTTCCCTCCGTGAAAACCCGCTATGCTACGGAGATAGGGAGGGCGGGGATGCCCGGGAGCACGCCGAGGATGTTTCCAGCGTGTCCTCTCTTTGTCCAGTCCCCTGTTACACCCGTCAAAGTGCCATCCGCTCTCAGTTGGTAGTTTCCTGTGCAAATTAACAGACTCAGTGGTGAACTGGATTCCAATTTGGAAGCAAAGGAGAGTGTGCAAATTAGCCATGTTTTTTAATTAAGCCCAGTGCATGGTGTGAGGCAGAGGGCCATTGTTCCGGATGGGGCAGGTGCAAATTTATTCTCCGGGGAAGCGCCGCGATGTCCGTCCTCCAGCCGAGTCCCATCCTCAGCCTAATCAGCCCCCAGCTTGAAAACTTTACCCGTTTTGGCACCCTCACGCTGGGAGACACTACTGAGAGTGGTCAGAAATTATTCATCATTTGAGGGCCTCGTTTGTAACATTTCCATTAAAAGTTGCCACCATGCAGACAGGCTCAACATTTGATTTTTGGTAATTATAGTTGCTGTCGGTCAGTCCCTTCATACATCTCTCTCTACCTCTTTCTCTCTCTCTCTCTCTCTCTCTCTCTCTCTCTCTCTCTCTCTCTCCTCTCTCGTTCTCTCTGTGTGGGAGGCCCTTTAGACAAGGCGTCTGTCTCAGACTGTCCTCTGCAGTGGTCATTTTTGTTTCTCTTTCCTCTAGTTAGGATGTTTTCGAAGTCTGTGGTCCTAAATAAGGTGCATATAAAAAAAAAGAAAAGTAAAACACAAAGGCTATTTTGTATTTTTAAGGGTTATTTCATCGAATGGACAATGTTTGTGTAACAGACACGGTCTTTAAATCATCCATGGAAACGTAGAAACAAAACTTCAAAGTGAAAGATATTATATGATACGATTTCAAGGAAGCATATTTTGGTACCCTAGCAGAGCCTATTACTTCAGGGAAGACGATGATATTTAAGCTCAAAATCAGCAATGAAACAACATGAAATTCAGGATTGGGAAGGACCAGCCACATGCAGAGTCAAATTCTGTTTTGGGTTTAAAGGACAATTGTGCCTTCTCATTGAGTTCCACATATTCCTCAGTGGGGGCTTGAATCATAGAGAGACTAGCCACGGATAATGAGCTGTCTTTAATCATCTGAGACAGTACTTTGAGCTGCTTTGCATCTTATTTGCAGGGAAAGAGAGGGGGGGCCGTCTAATTACTGTACTACAGAAAATCACAGTTTCCTGTCCATCGGAACTGATGCTGAGCCCTAACCAACCTTGACAGGAAGTGACAACAAAGACTGTCTCAGTTCGGAAATGGTACCAACACAGCAAAGACAACTAAAAGACAACAAATCATTTAGGGTTTAGATTAATTAATCCCCTTCTATTTCACCATGAAATCATATAGATTTTTATTTAAGAACAGAGATAAGATTTGAATATAGATTGAGAAGACACACTGCATAACGTTGACAGCGCACACCATATATTTTACTGATGTTTTTAAAATGCAATCCTTGACAGCTTTGCGAGAACATATCCTATGCATATCAATGAAATCCCTTTTTATACTGACAGAATAAAGATGAAACACATTGTACATCAAAATAGAAATGCATCAAATTCAAACTAAAGTTGACTTTGATTCAAATCGGGTTCTGACAGAAATTGACAGTACAGACTCTTTTGTCAAGAGATGCCAAAGCACTGTAAAGAACACTGAATCTCTGGATTTGTGAGATAAACACAAAACTGGTATTCAATCAGTGTAATCAGTACATACATGGACACATCAATCAGTGTCTAAACAGTAGTTGCCGATGACACTCTTGGATGTATAAAAAAAAAAAAAAAAAATCGAGGCTCACATCATAATTGTGCCCATTTTAAACACGGCCAGTTTAAAACCCTGAATGTCATCACGCCACACTGATATACACATTTTCACTGTAAAAATTGTTGTCTTGATGGTGGAAAATAATCCACCTTGCTACCCTCTACATTCCATTAAACTAAAATGGCTGCCAGAGATAAATCCAATTCCTCCACTATTTCTTCCTCGTCCACATCCACAAGGAACAAAAAAGATAACTCTCTCCCATAACCCTGTGTGATCATTTGCATCTAAAACGATATTCGACATTTGTTATTCCATCAATCAATACCATCTATCCCATTCTGTGTGTGCATAATCTCAGAGCCCGCATGCAAAACGCTTAACAATAACATGTATGTTATACACGGAGCCATATATCATCCCTGGACGCATTTACATCCTGTTAACAATTTCTCAGGGCAGATTAGAGGGCAGCCGAGACAGCAGCCCAGATCCCATGAGAGGAGGGCTTTGGGAACTGATAAGGTCAGCCATAGGAAGGCAGGATTAATACACATGACCAGGACACATGGAGGCCCGCTGATTATTCCAGCAGAGAGAAACGGACCTATCCCATCAGCCCCTGCGTGATTAAATACAGCCTGGGTGCGGACAGGGAGGCTAAGGGACGGGGAGATAACTAATTTTATTTATGCGAGCCGGTTAGCCTGGCGGATCACTACAGAGGATTGTTCACGCTACAGGGGTGAGGGACCAGGGGACAGGGGAGCTCACCCCCGATCACACCGGGGGTAGCTTTATCTGACGTTTTTCCACCTTTACTTCCTCTTCCTTTTGTAGCGTATAGATCAAGTTTTTTTTTTGCCCTAGGGAACACGATCTGAGAAGGATTTTGTCGCTGCACGGGGCCTGGTACAGATAACATTACTGTCTGTATTGGTGACAGGGAGGTAACTGTAAGGACCACCAAGTATTTTCAGTTTATATATTTTTTTTTAATTGTTTCATTCTTATCCTCCTGACACCTAGATTTTCCTTATGAACACATAGGGATGACAACCATGCCAAAGATTTTAGAACAGCTCGACTAAAAGGGAGAGGCTCCTTTCCATCCTCGTTTCAGGCTTAAGGGGTTTCCACGTGACTAGTGGTCAGCGCTGCGCTCACCGCTAGCCAGGGCACAAGTCGCTAGCCGATACGTCATTATCGAAGCACAAAATCAGTTTCTACTCCATTGCTATCTCCCGGACTTGCGTCACACTGTAAACTCATTGATTGCGCTTTGAAAGGTCAGCGGAGAACGGGGTCAAAGTTGAAATTGATTGAACGCTGAGCGCAGCGGCGAGGTGTAAAATCCGAGCGGCTCGCGACGCCAGAGATTTGCTGCTAGTCGTGAAAACCAGCTTAATACTTTTTATAGCTTTATTCTTAGATTAAAAAGCACAGCTGTTGGGTCCACATCCTTGACCAGGACTTCAGAAACTTTTAGCAATAATTGCACTACACATTAGATTCAGCACACAAGACTTTGCAGGAGCAAGTATTACCTAATTAACTTCTTCAAAAACATGTACTCATTATAGAATGAATTCCTTTTGGTAGTTAGAGAGTGCTTAATTAATTAATTGTGTTAATGACCCAATAATGGTGGTGCACAAGGAATTCTAATGAGCCACCTTAATTAAATATTATCTCACTGCTTAATCAATGCATTTAATTATTCACATGATATTTTCAGTGGAATCAATTTGGCCCTGGGTCACAGGAGGAAAATGCTGATTGTGTGCTCCCTTACTGATTCATTACTGAATTGGTCATTCAGTTCAAAATCCTCTTTTAATCATATTGAATATAAGCCATTTGGCTCAGATCCATACATTTTCGTGTGAGAGAGCAATTCTGATCATTTTGATTTCAATTTCAATTGACCCTAGGTCATATTTTACATCTGTTTGAAAGACATGTTTTAATTAGAGATATGAGGTGTTGCAATTACATGGCGGTGGTTCCACTGTATTTCTATCCATTAAGGAATGATAAATGGTAGGATTCCATATATTCTCATATATTAATGGACAATCTCCCTGTAATTTTCTCATTGTATGATGTTAATGACAGCCTAATATATTACTTTGTTGTATTTCTCAGACCTTATCGCAGTGTGGCTTGCTGCCATGAAATCGTTATGCTGTTTCACAGACATGCCTAGAATAAGTATAAGTTACATGTATTCTGTGATCTGCAAGCATATTCCCAACAATATGTCATTTGTGAGAGGAAACGCATCTGTCAAAAGGACCGCAAAGTCTCTAAAACGCGATTCCGATCCATGTCATCGCCATTGAAGAGTCTTTCAAAAATTCCCTCCATCTTTTCATACATCCACATTTATGCAAGTCCATGAACCCCCACTCTTCTTCCTCTCTCTCCTCCCTCCCACCTCCACAGCAAACTGGAAGGCCTCAGTCATCATCCTCATTTTAGCTCAAATTTGGTGGGATCAAAGGTGGCCAGCTGGGCGGGGGTGGGGAGCAGATGGTTGCATGCTCAGGGGGAGCAGGCAAAGGCCCGTCAGGTTTTAACACCTCCTCTCCCCTGGGTGCCCGGGCGGGGGGGATCCGGCTCGTGGAACGTACCTGAGCTCAGTGGCATGACCACCAGGCTTCCCCTACACCACCCCCTGCCTTGCTCACATATGGCGCCAGCCATGGGGGCCCTGAGCCGGGGCTCTGACCTGAGGAAAACAAACTATGGAAGGGCAGGGGAGGGTAAGCCTCACTCGTTAGGATGAGTGCACTGAGAATGAGCTTGTTTATTGCCGGATCGAGGACAAACTTTTGAGTTCACAGGGTTGAGATTTGAACCTGGAAATAGCGTAATATCTACAAAAGACTTGACAAATTCATACATTGACTTGTGTAATAAATTCAGAAATTAAAAATGTAATTAAGCAACGTTTCCCTAGATATCAGAGGAAGTTTTACTACCTCAACTCTGGTAACCCCTGTTCTTGGGTCTCCATGGGCCAGGGAATGACTGCTTACAGAGTCTGCAGGTGCTGGAGCCGATTAATCCCTTGCCAAATCAGCTCCGCCTCAACAATCTCAAAGTTCCAGGAACAGTGCCTGCTGGGAACTTGAAGTGGTACTTGTGGTCTGGGATTATGACTTTCAGACTTGTTGGCCTTGAGAACACAATTGTAGCCTCTCGAGATGAATTTGCAGAGGGAATAACTTCTGTGTAGGGGGTTTGGATTCATCTACCGACTAATGTTTTTTGGGGATAACTATTTTTCCATAAATCCATCTTAAGTAGTCACATTCTCCCTGTGGTTAATAGGATCATGATGGGAGTAATCTTTACAAATCTGACAGAAAAAAAAGAATGTCCTGGCCTTCAACTTCTTCCTCTCGGTAAATGAACAATTTCAAGAGTCTTTCCTGTGGGAGAAGGAAAAATGACTTAGATTGGCAATGAGACAGAAAACTAAAAGAAAAAACATTATTTTCTCAGGAAAAGGTTTAGCTAATAGCATATACACACAGGTTAGTATTACTGAGACTAAATAGGTAATATGGCCTTATTTTAGGTGTAAACTACATAGAGAGAAGAATAGAACGAACCCAGAACCCATTTGCTTTGTTGTAAAACCACACAAATACATAGACACACACACACACACTGAAAGTTTTCTAACTGCCAAATGTCAAAACCCTGTGAATATATAGACCAGTTTTATTGCAGTTTTTCACAGTCGGATGTATAAAAAACGAGTCTAGAAAACAACACAAGGGGACCTATAGCTGACCGCTGAAGATTCTTTTGCAAATAGAACTGGCATCCTGTTCACAGCGAGTTGAGATTGAAATGGTGCATGAGCAGATGTCTGAACAGACATTGTCACCTTGTCAGTCACACCCAGTTCTACATGGCCCCGCTCTAAGCCCCGGACACACACAATACAACCACACAAACTACTTATTGTCATATCAAAGTCTGACAGCACTTGCAGACTTTGGTTCTGCTCTGTATTTACCCACCTGCTCAAACATATGAACACATCGCTTTTCCACCTCCACAATTTCCAACAACAAAACAACACAAGAAAGGAGTCTGTCATTTATTGCTGGAGTTTATGGTCTCTGCTATCAAGCACACCTGACCTCTTATAGAGTAAAATGAAAAGAGCCTTTATATATAACATTGTAACATACGATATAACATTGTAACATACTGTTGCCAGATAATTTCCTTTCAATATGGGAGTGTCTTCGGGAAAACTACAATTGTATGATTCAAGAAATGGAAAAATATTAGTGACAGTGAATAAATCTCAGAAACCTCACAACATTTCAACACCCGGCACCCGCGGCCCGGTTGGTATTCACCACGTGTGTTCCGTTTCCATTGTGTGTGTGTGTGTGTCTGCGTTTGTGTACATGCACGTGTGTGTGTGTGTGTGTGTGTGTGTATGTGCGTGCAGCGTGCACGCGTATTTGCGAGTGACCCATTGTGGCCAGACACCTGCCCACAGGCTCCTTGCCTGACTGATGAATCAGTGTCTTCAAGGTGTCTTTGAAGAAGTCTATTGTGAGTCTTTGTTCTACAGTCTTAAGCATCCTGTCCTGTGTCTCTCCCCCTCCGAACACTAAAGAGAAATAAATCCACGGCTGACACTCGTACAATGAATGGCCCGGACCACCGTTCCATCAACCATCCCTTCCAACTTAGAGAAGAAGAAGAAAAAGATAATGGATGTTGGATAATGGAAAGGTGAAGTAAAAGAAGATTGCCTTCAGTACCTGACAATAGGTCTCCGTCTATTTTTTATTTTTTTGCCGTCGTACCGTCTACACTCTAGGAATGAAAAAAAAAAAAAACAGCGCAAAGAACTTTTGCCAAATTTTTTTTTCTTTTTTTTTTCTCTCCATTCACTTCATTTGACTTCTTTTTTATTTGTGATGTCACACCTGCTATCATTCATGTGCTGCATGGTCTGTCAGGGCAGATTAGAGGCAGGGGCTTGTGCCTCGACAGCCATCGTACAGTATCAATATTGTGACGGCTGAGGAGCCGGGCGTCCTCACATCTCCTCGGAGTGCAAAGACAATTGAAAGGAGGACGCGTCACAAACCTGACACCCGAGTCACTTCAAGGAATCCCTTTCAAGAAGAAATAAAACCTCACCTGACAAAGCAAAGCTAGCTCAGGACAAGAGTAAATAGCATCAAACAACAAGGGTATTTCCACTTTTAACAAAGGGAAACGCACCCGCTCGGATGAATTAGAGTTCTGGAAATAGGACAACATTACCAGATGTGTTACACTGGTAAAGAAATGATCATTAACTTGCTTGTGCATCTGAATGAATTTTCAATAGCTGGACCAAATGTAATAATTTCCCCTTTTAACAAAGTATCGTGCTCATTAACCCCAATTACTCTTGCAGGAGGCAATCACAGTTTTTTTTCTTTCTTGGAATTAAATATCTTCACAACTCCAGCTGCTCTGCTCCTCAACCGGTTTAATCTGGGAGGCTTAAACTGGGACGTAAGCCAAAAGAAAAAGTTTAACGTGAGGTTAATTGCGTTGAATTAATGTATTTTTGACCGGTCCTAATTTGTCCATATTCTGCTTTTTGTCTTAGTTTGCCCTCAACAAAAAAAAAATATTCAGACATACACACACACCCATCCTGGCGAACAAGTCATTAACATTCTCTCAATGCTTTCCTCTTAGCAGATTAGTACAGTGTGTGACCCAATGATTCCTGGGAATTACGTCGACTGTGACCCGTAACACGCAGCCGAGGAGACCTGTCAGTGATTTTACTGCGCTTTGGGAGCTCTCAACATGTGACCGTCCCGATTTTAACTGAATTCCCACACACGTCCCCAGAAGGAGCCACTTATTTTGACGTTTAATTTAGACCCGCTGTTTAGACCCCGGCTGCCGTCACCCTCAACTCCTCAGAACCTGGTTAAGGACCGGAGCAGAACAAGGGGTATGCAAACGAAGGGGGTCATTGTTTGTGGTTCCACTTAAGACCTCTTCATAAAGCATAAAAAAACGTCCAGAGGAAAAATTAAATAGATGAGAAAGGAAGAGCGAAGAGCGAAGAGGGAGGACAAAAAAAAATACCAAGCTAAAAAACCCCAGGGTGATTACTAGATCAGCATGCCTTGGTACAATTACCATCACTTTGAATTTGAAATGGCCATTTAAAGGGCAGTAGAGCATCCTGGAAAATTAGACTGGAGCCTAATTAGCACACTCCAGCCTGACAACGGAGCAGCTTTCAGCCTGGCTGAGCAGAGCAGTCATGCAAGAGGAAGTGACTGACTGAGCGAGTGAAGGACCAAGGAGGCCCTGCCGTTCCTGCTCTGAACCCATCACACACCCAACTGTGAGAGACACACACACACACACACACCCTCTGCAGTACGCACTACGCACGCAGATACTCACGCGCGCGCAAATTACATCTTACTCCCGGACACGCCCATCCTCGTAGACGCGCGCGCGCGTACAGCGCTACCTGACTCGCTCGCTCTACCGCGTGTTTGCAAGTTTCGTTTTTTCCTCGGATTTCGCCGATCTTTCCGCAGTGTTTGTCAGGTGGCGTCGGTTTAAGCGCGGGTTGTTTAATTCGTCCCCGCGGGATGGTGGCGCTCGAGCGCGCTCTCTCTAAAAGCCTCTCAGCCTGCCAGCGGCGGTCGGGTCAGGCCCGTGAACCTTTGACCCAACGCTGCTAAATTAACTCTGCCCCTAGTTAGGTGTTGTGCCAAATGTCAGGAACCGTCTCTAATCCTGTCTCGCTGTCTGGCTGTCCACTCAGCACTAGTCTTGTCTTTCCTGTCCAGACCAATGTACCGACATGCTAACCTCAAGCTCGACTCCGCGACGGACTCGACCGCGTGGGGAGGGACCCACCCGAATACTTGGGTGTTCAATGAAGATTTTTGTCTCTCTACGGCAACGAAATGATGCGGCAGAGAGTTTTAGTTTTGAATCGAAACTTTTGAGCCTCAAAGCGGAATTGTAAAATCCTGCCGGAGGGATGAGAAAATGCTGAGCGGAGGTGAAACAAGACACCGTCAAGACAGCTCTGTGTGTGTGTGTGTGTGTGTGTGTGTGTGTGTTTCACCTCTTGCCTTTACTGAGCCCTGAGGTCCTTTACCGAGGTCTGGAGAGCCCCATGGCTATACCTGTCATACAACACAACAGGTCCACCACAACTTCCCCCGAAACTCTGCCACAGTCGAGTTTCGCCGCACCCGGATAAAGTTAGAGAAACAACGTAAAAATATTTAGAATAGTAAAGAGTTATCGAGATCTAGCCGATGAATTACGTTGTTTATTCCGTGATAAAACGCCGGGCAGATTGCTGTTGCTCTGTACCTTTGGACTTATTGATCGCGGTTCAAGCAGGGGAAGATTTCTTCTAGACGGATCAATCCAAACCTGTTCCAGGGACCTACGTGACCTCTCCATACCACCATCATGGAGTGCTGGCATTGTCTGGAGGAAGAGCTAATTTGATTTGAGTCAAATGCAAGGCTCAATCACTGCCTATTAGCTTAGATTTAATTAACCCGAATCACATTATTGTGTTGAATGACAAAGAGGTTTCTGTGCGGGAACCTCATTGTCAGATCATTGTTCTGTTGTCTCATTCAGCTTAGGCAATGGTTGACAATGAAAGACCCGCTGTCAAGGAGGACTATAGAGGGTAGAAAATGTCTGACATTATTCTTAATTGTGGGCCGTCTGAATACCTGGACACAGAAACTGCACATTGACCATCGGCAGAAGATATCATTCAGCAGAACATGGTTGTATGGCATGTGTTTTTTTTAAAAATGATGAATGGTCTAAATAATAAGACAGACAAGATATTGAAATCATAATAGTCTACATAAGTAACATTTAATGGAAAAAAGCAGAATTGACGATGGCAGGAATTGTGACCTTGTCGATATACGTACCGGCAACATGGCGGGCTTTAAGAAATGTACAAATACCAAAGAAGCTGGCTTCGGCCTCACGTCGTCTCGCTGTGTCGTCGGAGAAGCTCCTTATATGTAAAATCAAGTTTCAGTTGAAGTTTAAATGAATAGAAAAAGCCTACACATAAAGTATGAAAAGTGCAAATCAATCACCTTCAAACAAAATGACATAAATACCATTAAATTCCATAAGATCTTATTTTACCTCAGTCAGCTCCTAATGCCTTTCTCTCATCTGGAGTGACATGATATTTTTTTCCCTGACACGCGCTGTAATTGACAAAGCCTGGCTGCACTTTGCCAAAGCGTATTGAGCCGCTGTCTGGCTGAAGAATACAAATTCATCCGGAATCAAAGGTGCTCAACAAAACTCCTGCCAATTATCTGAAGCCCTGTAAATGATAACTCCGCGTCCACTCGAGCATAAAACAAGGAGATGAAGACGAGTCTCGCTCTCCCCCATCATTCCATCCTGTTTAATTGACAAGCCCTCACTTGCTGTTAAATTTAGAAGATTACAAATATGAGCTGAATCTCGAGCACCCAATCCACCCGCTCTAATCGCGCGCAGGAGCGCCGGCAAATTAATCTACATATTTTAATAAGGCGGCGGT
>OMKK01029975.1:0-12466 GCA_900302305.1 Polymixia japonica | reverse complement strand
ACACACACACACACACACACACACACACACACACACACAGAGAGAGAGAGACTACAACGAGAAGAAGACGGGACCCAGTACACTGCTCCACAGCGCCATTTAACTACTAGAAACTGAAAGTATACAATAATTCTCTAGAGCCACTTTAATTGAGAGACATGAGTATAAATATGCCTATGAAGTTCTAAGACTCTGTAAGCCTGCAGCAACGCTATCGCAGGTTATTTGCGGATATTTACGATGATGGGGGACTTCTACAAAAGCTGCTACAGTTAGACCCCAACCTTAAACCTCTAATTAGGGCCATGCTACTAAAACCTACCTACTTAGGGGTTGGTTTTGGTTTTATTGTTTGAAATACAGGAAGGAGGGTGAATACGATACCTCAGCATGAATGTGGACAATTTGACCACTATTTATAGAAACCTCATCTCTGTTTGTACGGAGCAGATTATAGGTATAACGATCCTGAACGTCAGTCCTGTAAAGCAGTGTTTTGTCTCAGGCAGAATACAGATTCTGTTGTGGTCAGATTAAAATGATCCTTCCCAAGTCCCAGCCATCTAATTACAATAAAAAGCTATGGTCTAATAGGTTAGCCAGATAACAAGATACATTATGTTAAATGAGGCTGTATTTGTCATTATTGAAATGCTTCTCAGGCAGGGGAGACCATGGCCAGCAGCTGGAGGTGAGGGATGATTTAGTCCAGATACCAAACAGTAGTTAATCAGGGAATCGATTTGAATGTTACAGGTGGTAAAGTATTCAATGAAGTCTCCTGGATCAACCAGTCCCACCTGGTCCTGGGTGCAGGTACCCAGACAGCTGCCAGGCCCCCCCCCCCTTTTGGACTGTACCAAGTACCATTTTGAAACCCACGTTAACGTTAATATAGAAGCTAGCGGAGACACGGAGTCAGTCCTGGGGTTTTCCCTCGCACGCTGACGCTGAGTCACACCTGTTTATGTGCATATATGATCAACATTATCATTTTAAATAGAAGAGGTGAAGGAGGTCACGTTGTTGCTACCTGTACCTCTTTCAAAATATAATAAAACCTGTCTGGCTGTTCGGTCCACACATGGTCTGTCTCAGTGCAGCTCCACCGTCGGTGACCCACTCCACTAACCTTCAGCCTCAGTTCAGTCCACTGGTGTTCAGTCTCACAGCTCTCTCTCACTTCAGACAGCCCCCGTTAATCTCACCTCTATAATGTTACACCTATAGATGTACAGACAACACGCCATGTCTGCTTTTTAGTCATTTTTAATCTTATACACACACACACACACACACAGCGACTCTATCGGACAGGGTGGCAGGTTATTTCTGCTTCTTGGTGTTCCCTCTGGGTGTTTTGTGTTTGTCTCTCATTCACTCTGTTGCCGACTCGTTCCTAAACTACCCTGGTTTATCTGTACCCACGTCTTTTCACACTATGTCTTTGTCTTTCACCATCATCAGCCTTTTCACACAAACAATTTGGTGACCCAAGAAGTAGGTGAGTGCAGCGACGCAATGAGTCTGGATTCTAGCTCTGTTTGTTGTTGTCCGGCTTTTGGTGTCCTTGAGTTTTAGACAGTTGGGTTGTTTTGGAATCTGTCATTGTGACCATGAGGCTCCACTGGCAACGTGACAAGAGCAAAACCCTTGAACCTTACAAGAATCTGTACACTGTATCTTATGATCAAGCCAACATGGTGCAATATTCAGTAGTTTGACAGCGTTCAGTTTGATAATGCTTAATAGTCATCACCTGTAAAGCCATAACCGTATGCTGGGGTTACACTGGGGTTACGCTGGGGTTACGCTGGGGTTACACTGGGGTTACACCGGAGCAGTGCAATACACAATATCTTTTGTCATTTCTCTGGGCTCAGGGAAAACCTTTCAACTTTAGGGCGTTTCACACTTGGTCCGATTATTTGAGTCCGAACTCAAGATCGATTGTTCTTTTTTCTTTTTTTAACTGTAGCCAGTTTGTTTTCAGGTGAAATTAAATTCTTCCGAACTGTGGTGTGATTGCGTAATACTCATCGTCATCAACATCAGTTGTTGCAGTGTCCAGTCATTTTGAAACAATTAGCAGGGGAGAAAATAGGCATATTGTAGATCAGCTTTGGAAAAACTGACTGATGTGACAACAAAATATACATAATCATCAGTACTCTGCTTTCTGGGTCTGGAGCAGATTTCATTCAGCTTTCATACCTGCAGTGAACCACAGTTCACGTGAATCAGACCCAGACCACCATTTTTAGGTGGACCTGAGTCCCCCGGTCCCCACCTGAATTTAAATACAGCCTTCACACTAAACATACTGAATGGCCTCGGGTCCAGAACTATCTCTGCAACTGTACCAGGTGTGAAAACGCCCTTAAAGAACCCAGTATACACCCTCAGACACAAGAGATTGTGTGTTGAGTATATTTTTAGCAAAATACAGTATCTTATCATCGCTGTCATTATTATTATTATTCAGGTTGACTGCTGGCCACCATGAGATTGATGGGATATGATAGAAACAATAGAGTAACTTTACTTACAAGGAGCGTTCAGTAGAAGTTCTCCCAGGTCTTGGGGAAACACATTGTTGTGTACAGGTGTTGCTAGCATGGAGCCATGTCTCCAGGGGCCTGACGTTACAGCGATATCCTCACAACAAACAATAACGTGGTTTTCGCACATTTCACACATGAAACCACAAATTTCACGTTTTTTTTTTTTTTGTAAGGGTAGCTTATTTTTTGTTTTTTAAAATAACCCTTGCTGTCAAACGCTTTTGGAAGTATTCATTTTATGTCAGTACAGTTTCATTTCAACACCATCATACTTGAGTTTCATTCACCTCAATGACAATTATACTTAGTTTATACATAGTTTGATAAGCTACCAGGATTCATGAAACAGTGTGAGGTTAGATGAGGCTGAATCCGTTTCATGTTACATCTGCGTCTACAGCTGCATCCCACCACTACATCATGAATCATTCATTGGATTTTGTTTTGTGTTTCATCTTCTAGCTTTATCTAAACCTTTCCTGGCTCCTTTGCGTTGCTCTCCAGATGTTTTGCTCTAACAGCAACTATTGTGGCAAACTGACCATTGTGGTAAAAGTTACCAACCATGCATCTCTTCTCCAGTTCGTTGCAGTTGTCGCTCTGGCTGTTTTGAGGCAGCCAGCAAATAGCTTTTGGACCCCCTGTAGCGTAGCCAACCCCAAAGTGTATATTTCCATTCAGAAGAGACTTTCATTCTATGGTAGAGTTTTACGGAGTTATATTATACTAGGGATGTGTGTATGCAGTATGGGGTCTAGTACAGGGTATGTGGTCAACCTTTTTCCCAGGATGATTTTTATAACCACACCTTCTGCTACTATAGGAACCATTCTAACAGCTACACACAGACGCACACGAAAACATGTGCATATACACCTGTAAAGGACTTCTGTTACACACATGGACACACACACACACACACACACACACACACTTGTACTTGTAAGAACAAACCTCTGTTGCATACCTGTAGGGAACAAGTCTCCCAGCTCTCCTTTGTGTTTGAACTGCGGCTGTGTCTCAGTACTGTTAACATGCAACCTTCCTTTATCCCTTTGTAGACATAGCCACTGATCTGATGGTGGAATACCTTGTGTCACCAAGTCAGTTGAGTTAGATCAGTGATGTTTCCAAGGAAAGGATGTATGTGAACAGTGTTGCATCAGGGCCTGTGACCTCTGAAGCCAAATGGACTTCATCTTTAGAGGTCAGAGACATGCAATTAGACATAACAGACAACAAGCTGTGCACAATTGACTTCTTTTACCATTTTAATTTCATATTTTGAGTTTTGAGTTTTAGCATAAAAAAATTGTGAAATGAGTTACCCTCTACTTAGCATGAGACTTTTAAAACCTTTAAAATGATATAAAAAAGGAAAAAAACAATAATGAAAAAACATACCTATGTACTGGAAACATGATAAAAAAAAAAAAGAAATATTGTATTCTGTTTAATTTTGACAGAATTATTTTTATTAAAATACACATCCATAAGCATATTATTGGTCTCATGTTGTTATTTTGTGTGCATGGTATTTATTTATTGTGTTGAAATGTTGCTGTCCAGATTGGTACTACTGGACACACACACACACACACACACACACACACACACACACACACTGCAGTGTTTCCCTGATACTACTTCAACAGAAGCAGTCTACCAAAGCAGAAATATTGCTACAGCTGCTAAATATATTAGAGATTTATCCATAAGAGGCTAAATTATTTTTTTTTTTTTTAAATGAACAGTTTGCTAATGTGTATAATCAGTATAAAAATATAGATATGAAGAATTTTAGTGCTACAATCTGCGCTCAAGACAAAACTGGGACCAAAACCAAAACTGCCCCTCCCATGTTCCATAGAGAAGGTGGAAACAGTGACTCATGTATTACTAGTCACTAGAGAGTACAGACAGGATGCAAGATGAAATTAATTAAAAAGATTGTGAATGTAACAGTATTTCATTGCTATTTTTCCACAGCATGGACATATGGGACTTCCAAGTAGGACGTGTTACACTAGATTGTCAGCTGTTTGTTTACCTGAAAAAGCTAGTCTCTTTACCAAATGCAAAAAGAATCACAGATATGTTTTGGGGGTAGGATGACCTCTACCTCTTGAGTCTTAAAATGGAAGCAAGTCAGGTTTATTTTCAGCGCTTTTCATCAAACGGGTTTGTCCGAAAGGACTTTAGAGAAAACAAAGGACAAAAATACAGATCGAAACAAGAAAATAAAAGGAGCCGTATACATTAGTGTGAGTACATGAGATGAACAGATGAACATTTCCAGAAATGTAATCAATATACTATGTGCAGGTCAGACTGTAAGAGAGGGGGTTGTCATGACATGTTGAGGGACACTAGGTGGCAGTAGTGTGTTTGGACTGTAAGTTAACTACACTGTGAGTATAGGATCTCAGCAGAACGTCTCCTCATCACAACAGAACATGACATCTCCTGTCCTGGATGAGTGTTTCCTGTGATTACTTTAGTTTATTTGTACAATGGCAAAACAGAAGCAGAGACATAAGAGAAATAGCAGCGTTAGTAAAAGGTGGTAAAAAACAATCAAAGACGAGATGCAATCAATAATCGATAAATAAATAATCAAATCAAACATTCAAATAACCAAAACAATCAAACTGAAAGACACAACTACATTGGATAACATCATGTGTGAGTAAATCAATCTTTACATTCAGGAATGATCTGTTTCGTTGGAACCATTTGGAGATTTTTCAGTGTTTGATTCAGCAATAAATGAAGACATTTTTTTAATATAAAAGATATGATCATGTTTGTATTATCAACAAAAAGAACAGGAAGCAGCGAGGAGGATGCAGCAGACCAGAAACAACAGCTTGTTATTATGACAAGAACAGTCATGATTAACAGAGTGGATTTTAGGACCATATCTATGAAATAGATCTTTTTGAAATCTATACTGATGATCATACAGAATAAAATGATGTACACTTACTTGTCATTGAAAGCATGGGAAGACAGCAATAGCTGTTAGCAATAACTTATTAGTATTATAATTTATTATTACTATTATTATTTAGACCAACAGTGCTTTATAATCTTTAAATTAAAAAAAGAAAAATAGTAAATACATATTATAAGTAAGTGGGAATGCAATAGATAATTAAAACATGAATCAAAAGAAAATACATACCAAAGGAAAACCACACCTGAAAGAAGTTCATATTTAAATGTGTTTGCAGACCTGATCCGGTCTGGTGAGTCGCTCCAGATCCTAGTGGTCCTGATGCAGAAAGCTACGACTGGAATCGATCTGCTTGTTCTCACAGGGTGGATTTAAAGCTCATAGAGCTAGACGCTTGTCCAAAACTAGTCATAATAATCAATAATTTTAAAATCAATTCTAAATTGCACTGGTAGCAAGACGTAAAGCTGAGATGGGGGTAATATGCTGTCTCTTCTTGCCATGACTGTTTGATTGTACAGCAAATAACTGATCTTATTGTACGTGAGAGTAAATCATTTTTAAAAATAAATCTTGGGATCTTTTTTCCAGGTATCAAATGTTGTTTTTTTCTTCTTCAAAAATTTTCAAAAAAAGCTTCTCTCTTTCACACAGGTACTATAACCCCCCTCCCTCTCAATATGATGCTTTATACTCTTCATATTCTCCAGGAAAGAAAGAAAGAGGTGACCACCACCTCATCTAATGGATCATATAGAGCCTATAATGCAAACCAGTTGTTGACTTTACAATTTATTGAAAAGGTTTGGGGAAAACAATCATATCTACCTGGCTGTGTGTCACATACCAGGGCCTTTTTACTGACAGACTAATCTCATCATCTTCAGACTGACACAATGTTACTCTCCAGGTTGAGACCTTTCCAACGATGTATTTAGTTTAGTCATACGACAAAGTTTTAATTTTCACATTTCATGGACACGACTCATAGCTTCACAGAACCCAATAAGCATACATATTTTAAAATTAAAACTTTGTCCTAGGACTAAACGAAATACATTGTTGGAAAGGTCTCAACATGGAGAGTAGCATCACATCAGTCTGAAGATGATACATGGCACCTGCTTTGAAATATTGACCTCTGAACCTTGAATCCGGTGCATGTTTGAAGGCTTATCATTCAGCAGCAGGAGGGGCTGCAGACATAAGACCAGCTGTTATAGAAACCTCTTGACCTCAGCTGTCATGTGAGTATGGTCACTGTAGGGCACCACCTGGGGGCGCTGTCAAATATGTAAAAAAGCAATTTTCACCCATTTAACGATTAGATTTTTAAAATCGGATAACACCAATGTGTTTCACACCCACTAAAACCCCTTGGTATACCGCAAACTTCTAAGTATGAGAAATAAACCAATGTATTTGAAAACTACAATTCCCATTAGATATGCGTGTTACGAAGCGTACAAATCAGCCGGCATACTTGTAGTTTTCCCGGTTTCCAGAGTAGGGTTGTAATTACGGTTATAAAAAATGTATCTTTACAAAATATATCAACAATCTACTACTGCCAAAACGTACATTATACTGCATCTAGATGATCTGGGCGAAACAAATTACGAGGAATCAGCTCTTCTGCGATAGTTTAGCTGGTATTGTAGAAATTAGTTTTCGTCTATTTAGCTGGCGTCGTCACCATAGTAACGGTCGCTGAGGCTCACGGGTACTGTAGTATTTACTGTTCGATTTGACACATCAAACCGATGAAAAAAGTGTATTTTTCAGAAAACCAACAGCAACATTTAGAAGCGAACATCATCAAACAGTTACATAAAATAACACAAATAACATAACAGCTCAGATAACTACACAACTCAAAGACAACAGGCAAGCTACGTAGTTTCAGCGATAGCAGCGTCCATAGCAACCTCCATAGCAACCGGGCGGACTGAGCCTCGCTGGTGACGTCATGACGGTTCAACGTGGACGCGGCTGCTCAACACGGAACATAATGGAAGGATCAGCATCACCTGCACGCAACACTGGACTGGCTTATGAACTATACGCGATTTTAAAGTGTAAAGTCGTGTTATTTGTACGCAGGTCGAAAAGACGAGCGCTACAGCAGCACAGCAGCACAGAGAGAAGGAATAGTTGTATATCTCACAGGCTTCGCCCTCTAACGGGCCCCGTTGGCTTGTCTCACCCTAACCCTAACCCTCACCCTCACCCCTAACTCTAACTCTAACCCTAACCCCTAACTCTAACTCTAACCCTCACCCCTAACTCTAACCCTAACGCTAACCCTAACTCTAACCCCTAACCCCAACTCTAACCCTCACCCACCTGGACACTACTTACTGCACTATTAGTAAGTTGCGTATCAGTCTTGGCTTTAATGGAGAAAATCTATTCTCAAACAGAACTCATATGTGTTGTTCCAAATGCTCTCCGACAAGTGAATCAATGTTTATTAACTCTAACCATTAACATCATAGAATGTTAACTAGCTTCACTTTGTCACTTGCTCGACTCTATTGACAGTGAATGCAAGGCTGACGTTGACTCTTGTTGATTGAGCTGTAACACGGAGGAGCAGCCATGTGAGTAACTCCAAGACGATAACCTTAGAAACTGTAGTCTCCTCTTCATTACCAATAATACAGCTCAATAAAGTGTTCCTCGACGACATCATAGACAGCTTTCTCGTTTCCAGCTTCAGGAAATAATTGTTCATGTAACTAAATCTAGAATAAATGATGTGCAAGATCATTTATTAACACATAAATGTGTTTGTGATTGTATTCATGTATTCATGAATTTGAACATGTATAATTAGCTATAGAAACGCACCAAGAGAATCAAATGCTGAGCCTTGTGTCACATCCCAAACTACAGTATATGTGTATGTATATCACAGATTTATCCCAATAACTTCATGTGATTCTTAGTGTTTCCTATGGGCTCCCAGGGTATTTGTGGTGGTGACTGGCTGCGATGTGTAAATTGCACATAGTCAACAGTGGAAAGGACTGTGTACATGCAGTAGAATAGAATAGACTTTATTGTCCACACATTTTTAAAAACTAAAACAAACAGACAAGACATCACAAATACATTATAAAAACCCAAAAGACACAGAGAAGATATTATAGAGCTTCTAGTACATTAGCTCACAATTACATAAAACAGACAGGTTAAGAATTCATAGGATTCAAGGATAAAAACATATTGTGTATGTAGGTCATCACATGGTTAGGTGGTTCTGTGGTGGGGTCTAATACTGTGGTGCACTGCCCCAAATAAATGGATGTGTGGGAATCACTGGGAATGTAAACACTTGTTTAAAATAATAATGGTTGTAAAGAAATATGTTCTCAATTTCCCTTTGAGTGTTGTTAAGTGTACCTTGTGGGAGTATGTAGCCTACCAGTTCAGCCTTTGAATTAAGTGTAGAATTATGCAGTGGGTGAGAAGGATAGCCTGAGTATGTTGTTGACAATGGATCTTCAACATTATATATTAAGCCCTTAAGGCCTGTGGAGAACCTTAGAGAACCGCGGGACCTCTGGCCTTCAGAATTAGGATGGAACATTCAGCATGGTTGCCATGGTACACGTTAGTTACCATGGCAACCTGCTACAGCGTCCCGGTGGGAGGCGGGGTGTTAATAACACAACACCCACTCTTATTGCCCAATCGCTGTAATGCATATTCATAGTCACACGCAAGCCATTAGGCACATGTTTTATTAGTCACTCCATCCATCTATACCTCCATCTATCCATTCATCTCTATCTATCCACCCATCCATCCATCCAGACTAAATTATAATTACTCTCAGGCCGGTTGAGGGATGCAGATTGTAATGGCTTCATAAGCGCTGCTGATTGAATTGATTGCCACAGTTGGAGTCTGGCTGAGGTGTACAATGGGTTGGAATATGCAGAGCACAGAACATTAATCAGCTCACACAAGCAGGCTACAGGCTCTCATTTTATTTCAGGTACAGTTATAAATGTATACAATAATAGTAATATATAAGGAAAAAGTATTCAAAGCAAAATTTTAAAAAGAAAGCAATCTGCACTAACTTTTCTGTGGACCTACGCAAATCTAGCTTTGCAGTTCAAGACAGGAGCACCACCCGAAGCATGAAGGCAATGTTAATGTCTTTGTTTTGCGATGGACTGCTGTAAGCAAGTAAGTTCATTCAGCTCAGGAGCAGCTCAAGACAATAAGGGCACCTTTACAACTAGAACCATTAGGAGCAGGGTTTGGTTGTCCTCTTAGACTGGAAGGAAGTGCAGGCATGATTCACTGAGGTAGACTGTGATTTGTTGTCAAGAAAGTAAATTTACAACAACAAAATCACTAGTCTTCCACAACGCATCACACCACTGTAGATCAGGTGTGACTACATCAAATGTAACATATAAACACTTAGAAATCAAATTCATACTGAACATTCACCGTTGTTGATTCGCACCATATTGACTAACGGGCATGTTAAGACATTTTGCATTTGCACATAGTGACACAGGAGAGTAAGAGCTAACAAAAATGAAAATCAACCTTTAAATAATGATATATTAATAATAATATAAGGGTGTCTGGGCTGTCTGGGAGCTGTTAATAAAGCAATGATACCTGCAGCATTGCTGACCTTTGCAGAAGGTGCTATCTCTCTCTCTCTCTCTCTCTCTCTCTCTCTCTCTCTCTTTCTGTCTTTTGCATACACACACACACACACACCATAACTCACCGTGTCTATTTTGGTGTTTCCCACTTTACCGTAAGCCGTTGTGGAGTCCACTTGAAGAGACACACACACAAAGCTGAGCTGATTTGACAGAGCAGCTGTTTTAATAAGAGAGAACAGTAAAAGGACACAAGTTGAATCTCCTGGTATTGAGAGGAGGGGAGAGGAGAGATGGATTTGGGGAAAGTAGTCCACCTAATCTTAGAGAAATAATAAATTCTCTGAAATCATAAAGATATGGATCTAAAAGATTGAAAGATTTAGAGAGAGAAAGAGAGGAGAGGAGCATAGAGGAGGGAGATCTGCCTGAACTGGTGGTTATTTCAAGACAATCTATCCTGGCAGAGTAAAGTTATATAGAGAGAAGAGGAAAGGAGAAGAAGGTGAAGCAGAGGAGAGGAGCAGATTCAACTAGATCTCATGGTAACTTCTGGAAAATCATCTTGTTAGATGGCCAGATAGAAGGTTGAAGTAGCAAGTCCACACAAAAATATCAGCATGAGTAAAATTGTTTTCTCAAAATCGAAATCCTAACTGTAAGTAACAAGTTTTTCTCTCCTTACCATAACAAAAGTGACACTTTCTCTGACCAGAGTATCTTTAAATACACTTATTGTACTATTTTTAACTTAAAGGTGCTATCAGTAATATCAGTACAGCGTTGGTGAGGTGAACTACACTAACAAACCAAAACAAGAAGCACAGTGTTCTGGTTTGTGCATACTTTTGTAAGAAAGGAAAGGAAGGGTAGGGAAAGGAAAGGAAATGAATGGAAAGGAAAGGAAAGGAGTGGTGACACTGACTGTGAATGAAGCAGGATGATAACTTCTTATGTTCACGAGTTGCCTGTTATACAAGCCAAACATCACATGCCATTTCCGAGCGCAGGTTGTGTTGTGAATGACAAATATCCTGTAAATGAATGATAATGGCTTGTTTAGCTGTATCCCGCCTACAGTGTCTCTGCTCGGTACTATTTCCTGCCTCAGCCTCGCTGACCTTGCCATCGTTCTTCTGTTTCTATTAAACTTTAATAGCAAGTAAACACCGCACACTGACCGCCGCTGGAGGAGGAGGGGGGGACGGGGGACGTTCTCCGGTGTCTGATGTTTTTTTGTCATGCCACCTCCGTCGCTTCGTCTGCTCCGAGCGACATCAGGCCTTTCTGCATTTATAACCTTTAATTACAGGTGCGGTACTAGAGATCTGTGACTTTTCTACTGTGACTTACTGTTTAATGTCACACCATCATTTCCAAGCAGATAGTCCTAATGTGACATGGTGCTTAACGGCCTGACAGATGGGGGTCGCCAGGGTGAAGCATGGGAGCTGCAGTAGGACAGGGACTGGAATAGACTGATCGTTTCCCAGCAATTTTGCTGTCTCTCTCTTTCTGCCAGTTTAATATTGTGTACGCATAACTACACAAGCCCTCACACACACACACACACACACACACCACTGTACAAGTACCTTGCTGGGTGATCTCAACAAAGGGCCGTAACATGACATTTGAAGGTAGATGAAATGACCCACAGGGTCAGGAAGTGCTGCGGTCCATGTTCTGCTGTTCAGGGCATGAGAGCTCTTAAGACCTGAGAAGAACTCTCACACACACACACACACACACACACAAATAGGTCTTTGGAGCCTCAATACTAGCATCAATATGTTTCTATTCATATCTGTGCTGTGTTTGTGCTCTGCTCTGAGGAGTCTTTCATGGCCACCTCAGGGTTCAGACCCCTGTCAAATCAGGTCTGAAGCCCATTAGACTGCAGGACCCAGAGACGTTACAAATCTTTAGGATCTTGTGCCGCTGGATGCACTCCTCCTTCGAGTGTCAGCATCTGAGGTTCTACAGCCTAGACGTTCTGCGGTTCCACTGGATTTCTCTCCGTACAATGGCTCCGTCAGAGGCTGCTGTCAGGCCTCACAATACTCTGAGTGACAGCTGCCACTGCTGGCCCGCACCGCCACCAAGTTGAAGTTACAGGAGCCATTGAGTCTCTCTGGGGTTCTGGCTGCCTGGGGTAGCAAACACAATGCAGGAGCAACAATGTGGCTACATTGTCTGGGTCACGGCAGCAACCATGAGAGTGACAGCCCACAGCTCGCTACGGGTTCATTAGACCAGCGCTACTCTCCTTTCATTCTCTACCTTTCTTCTTTTTTTTTTCA
>OMKK01029974.1:0-10112 GCA_900302305.1 Polymixia japonica | reverse complement strand
GAGGGGAGGGCAGAGGAGAGGAGAGGAGGGGAGGGGAGGGCAGAGGAGAGGAGAGAAGAGGAGAGGAGAGAAGAGGAGGGGAGAGGAGAGGAGAGGAGAGAAGAGGAGGGGAGAGAAGAGGAGAGGAGAGGAGAGGAGAGGAGAGAAGGGGAGAGGAGAGGAGAGGAGAGGAGGGGAGGGGAGAGGAGAGGAGAGGAGAGGGCTAAGCACTGTTCTCCATATTCACCAGCTCTTGTCACGTCTGACCTGAAGCGTGACTTCCCGTCGGCTGTCTGGAAATCAGGGGGAGCCAAGAGAAACTGGAGAAATGGCCAAAAAAGGACAAAGCAGATCAAAGCCACTGTGATTAACCTACTCTATAGAGAGGCTTTCTCCACGGAGAGGAGGAACTATAATCCCTCCATTCTTAGTCTGCCACTTGCATGGCTACTCGTACTCCCTCAGCTCCGTGAGAGGAGCTTACCAGACTCTTTCACAGAAAGGCTCTTAAACAACAGGGAATACCGTTTAGGCTGGTGGTCAGAAGGAATTAACCGACAGTACAGCGTGCTGCCTTGGAGGCAGTCGGGAGTGATACATCTCCACACCGCCGAGAACCGCGGACAGTTCTAACAGATCATTCAAACGGGCTTTTACACATTCTCCCTCTCCATCTTCTCCAGCAGCGCATCGGTATATTTTCCCCCGCCCGTGTTTTCTTGTTCTATTGACGTTAATAGCGATGTGATCTGATGCTCCTTAGGGTAAATGTCAGCGGGTTATGAGCGACACTGTTAGCCAATCACCGGAGCGTGAAAACCGGGGGCTGTTGCGCGTAACGCCAGAAAGAGGCCATCTGAAATTAGCAACGAGGCACTTTCAAACACGAAGATAAATATATAAATGTAATAAACATGAGCGGTTATCGTAGCCGACTCCGTGACAAACCGCTTAGATTAAAGGGTACTTACCCAGGAACCACCAGGGCCCTCCAGGCTCCGTTCTAGTGGCTCCGTTCTAGTGGCTCTCGCAACCCCTTATTGCAGGCATGAACGCACAGAAGAGTGAAGTTTGACAGCCAGTACTTTGCCCATCTTATTCAAAAAATAATTACTGGCTGCAAATATCCATTATTTCACACACACACACACACACATAAAAAAAATAAAAAAATCTCATAACCCACTGGGTGGTTTTAACCCCCAGATTGAGAGCCACTCTGCTCTGTTCAAAATGGGTGACAATCTCAGTGCCTCTTCACCTCCGGAAAAAATCAATTTAGTTGTGGAGTAGATCGGAGTATCTGAAAGTTTAATTCAAGGGTGCCCGGGCAGTCACACTGATGCCATTTCTGGTCTTTTTAGCAAACATTTCACAAGGCGATCATGACTGAAAGGTGGATGGCATAAAAAGCAGACACATTAGTGAAGCTAAATATTACATTTCACAAGTATGCATAGATATTTAGACATCTAAAAAGATCAAAAGATCAAGCAGAAGTAGTTGGTGACTAGAGTGACTGTTGAGGATCAAAACAGTTTCGAACAGTAGAAATCATAGCATTTAAAAGTCTTCATACATATCTGATGTCACTAGTTGTAGGCAGTAAAAAAGGCAGAAAAAGCACAATAACTTGAAATGATCTGACTGACGTGTCTGGGTTGGGCCAAGCCTTGTGCATCGCTAAACTACAGGCGAGGAGCACCTCGTAGCACCCCTGGGTGGCATCACTGGCCCCATCCACAATTGAGTTGTACCTGCATAGGACATCCTGTACTACTAATGCAGCATATTGTAGATGCAGAATATGAGGTTTTCAAAAATGTCTGCAAATGTCCAGATGGCGCTATGGGTCCTAGGATTGCAATTTTGTTAAGCCTTGTAATGTGATTAAATATGATACTTAAAACACCATGACTGTGGATGGGAGTCCAACTAAGACCACATACTTGGCAAACTGCATCTGGGAGAAGGAGTCAGCCAGATGCCATACGTCACGGTTTCTATTTCATTTGCCTCAGTGGCTGAGGGAACGAGCCTTGGGTCTCCTGCTCCTCCTCGTCGCCCTCCAGGGTAACTCGCCCACCAACGCCGGGAAAACAGTTCAGAAAACACCCGCACAACAACTACAGGAGGGAAAGATGAATTAACGCTGCATCGAAAGAGAGAGAGAGAGAGAGAGAGAGCGAGAGAGTAAAAGAGAGATCGAATGAGGGAGGATGATGAGAAGAGAGAGAGAGAAGCAAGGAGAAAGCCAGCTGGCGAGAAGAAAGATAAAACAGGGAGAAACAGAGAGTCAGACAGAGAGAGAGGAAGAGATTTGGCGAAGCGTATGAACAGCCTGTTATTACCCAGTGACTGGAGGTAGTTAAACCAACACGGGGGGTAACCAAATCCGACTCTGGGAATTTGCACTGTAAATTGTTTTTAGAGCCAACATGGGGGCTTAGAGATGGCTTTCCCACAGACTTTCATGAGGAAGCCTGTCGTCCCCATCAGCTGGAGTCTACAAGAGGAGGGGAGGCAGTCAGACAGAATGACCGGGTCACCGAACAAAGAAGACTGAGCAGCAGTCCTCACTTCTTTCCTTCTTTCCTTCTTTCCTTCTTTCTTTCTTGTTATCTTTTTACACGTCGGGCTGTGGGGTATTTTTAAATCGTCACAGATGAGACGGAGGCTTAGTGAAATGTGATGCGGTTTGGGGGTTCCCCTGGAGGAACCAGGAAGCAGAGGAGAGCGTGTAAGGAAGCTCATCCATCAGGACCAATCGTCTCTGGGCTTGTTAGTGCTGCCGAAGCCATTTCATTAACACAGGCAAATAAACGGCCCTCGCAGATCAACAACAAAGCAAACGCACACAAACACGCAAGCACACACACACACACACACACGTGCAAACAGACATACAGAGATATACACACATACACACATGTGCAAACACAGAAAATGTCAATAATTACATGCTTTGTTAGGTAACGTATGAACCTGAGGTAATGAAATGCACTTGATGTAACAGTGCATACCAAACATAATTTGCATCCTTAATACATATATTCTCCAAATACATAAATGATTGTTGTATTGTATTGTATATTCCTTTGACACCTGTTGTAAGTAAATTGCTGTAAGCTCATAGTGATTACACTCGTGGAAATCATAATTAAAAACTTGACAGCTGTGTGTGTATGTTTGTGTGTGTGAGAGAGAGAGAGAGAGAGAGAGAGAGAGAGAGAGAGAGTAATGTTCTGGTTATGTAAATTGCAACTACAATTCACATTTGGTAAACAATCTTCCTAATAGCATAACATAGCAATAATACCCAAAAGGGCATCTCTAACTGTGATTCTGGGTAGGATTGTGTTGTGCCATTAGCAAAATACCCATCATTACAGCTAATGGTCCCCTAACTGGTACTATGACTTTTATGAAACAGTTCCCATGTTCCCAGAGTTTTGGTGTGCTTTACAGTTCGATAAGGTGTGGTTGGGACCCTTATTTGATCGATCAGATTAATTGGGTGCAATTATTCATACAATAAAACCACAGCTGTCGCACATCAGAAATAGATGTAAACCGTTTCGATGTGTACAAATCTAGGACTGGGTCTACATAAAGCGCTGCTAGTCATTGACTTGTGGTGCGACATGGCTGTCTGAAAGCTCGTACCGCAGGCCCTTATTCAACTGACACCTTGTCGATAGCTGGCGCAAAGCCTCCTGCCTGTTGTTATGTACGCCGTGTGTCTGTGTGTGTGTGTGTGTGTGTGTGTGTGTGTGTGTGTGCGTGTGTGAACTAGAAAACAGAGCTGCAATGTGGGAAATTAAACGCAGAAAGGGAAATTGGGTTTGAATGAGAATGACAAAGCAGTCATGAAAATCATTTCAGCGGCTCATTTTTTTTTTCTTAAAATTGTCTCATCATGACAATGTTGGAGCCATCGCCAGAGCCTCAGCTCGCACCGGATCATTAGGTGTGCCTCCTCCGTTTGTGTAAAAACTCCCAGTCAATATGCTCCTACCTAATGAAACAGGCTTTTTTTTTTTTTTTGTTCAGAGAAAGATTGTTTATAAACACAGGGCAGAAGCTTAAAGACATTGAAATTGTCTAGACAGTTCATTTTAAACTCTTTCCCCGGGTGTGCTTAAAGAGGTAGAAATGCCTTTCTGTCTATCCTCATGGATAGCTGGTTTAAATCTTGTGGTGGAAAAGATGGGAAAATTGGTTAAAAAATAATTCCCCTTCATGGAAACCAGGGGGGCAGGATTTACCTCTGAGCTTGAAGCCACCAAAACTAGTGGAGGGTTGAGGTACTGCAGCCAGAGGTACTGGACAAAAATTCTCCACAGACTTCTGGGTTTTTTTTTCTCCTCCAATATATTTTTTTCTGATGTCACACTTGGCTCAATGTGTTCTTTTTATTATGCAAATATTTTTTCCAGAGACCAATTATGTTTAGGTCAATCAAATCGGTTTTATTTTCGTGATACATCATGATCAAGCACCATTAACAGTGCTGTCGTGCACAAGCTGGAGCCTGATCTTCAGTAACCAACTGTTTTACACACACACACACACACACACACATATATATAATAATATACTGAATTCATCAATCAGTTAATATGTTAACCTTTAGTTAATATGTAACACCTTTAGATTATATAAATTGAATAGCATTGCGCTGTATACAACAGCTTACGATGTCAAACTAGATAGCCAGCTAATGTGCAAGACAGGACAAGCCGGAAATGGAAATATGGCGGCGCCCAGGAACAGCTCTCTCTTGCTTCACTGCGCTACTGAGCAGATCCATAGAGAATGAATGGCGGCCATTTTGGACGCTGTCTCTACTTATACTCCAAGGTGGAAACGTATTATTTTGACTTTTGGTGAAATCAAGAGCAATAGCACCCTCTAATGTTTGTAAATAAGTTACAGCAGTCAACGTAAATGGGCTAATTACTGTGAGCCCCTAGGATATTTTCAGATCAACATTGAACTAGTGTCAATTGTGTGACGTGTGTCTTATACACACTTTTTTTTTTCCACTGGGGCTAAATCTACTCAGCCCATACCGCCCAAAGAAGACAAAACTAACCGGAAAAGTCGTTTCTCCAAAGCACAATGGCACAGGACAGAGTGAATGCACTGGCTATACTGTCTACAGAACGGGAACTCCTCCACAATTCACCGGACTTCAATGAGATGGTGATTAACCTGTTTACGTCTCAGAAAGCACGTCGCTGTGAACTAAGGTGAGCCTAGGCCTCTCCCATAGCTCAGCTGTATCTTAGAGATGATGCTGCAGTGTTTACTGTCTCCATTGCTAAGGTATTAGGCGTTGTTTCTTTCAGCCCTACCATCCAACTTGAGCACCAGCCTCCATCTTTATCATCTTCCCTTCTCTGCTTGCCGTCAGGAAAATCCACCTTACTCAGTTTCTCTGTTTTCACTCTCTTTAGAGTCTGTTTGCCGTAACTGTTTTCAGACTTCCTTAACCTCATGGGAACTCTAGCCTTCCACAATTTATGCTGCCATGTTTCTTTACTGGGTATTTTGCTTCACCTCTGATCAACTTTACTCGGCTGTAAAATGCTGTACAACGCCGGATCTGTTGAACGCTCTGTGTTCTGTCTTGGACCCGCAGAAAACGGATCAAATTGCATAAAACTTGTCTTGTAACTGCTTGCATAATGCAAATGAAGAAAAAAAGGACAAGTGAGCTCTCTAGGGTGTCTGATATTGAAGGGTTTCAATACGCTACGAATTGCCTCTGCCATTGCTTTGCAGGCCTCAATGCCTGTCTCTTTTAATTTAATATTGATTTGACCTTTCCAACAAACAATTTTAAATTTGTCCTGGGAGATCCTTGGTGTGCACCCTTGCCTCTGCAGTGACACTGTGCTCATGGTCATTCTACATATATGTGTTAAGATCGATACTCTACATACCGTATCGATGCGGCAAAGACCTCATGGACTATATGAGCACGTTGGTCGATGCGGTACATGGCACGCACTCAAAATATTTCTATTTGCCTTGGTTAACTTTTATTCAACCCCCGCGTCAGTCAGTGTTGCGGGAAGGTCAAGAATTATTCTCCAGTGCTGAGATAAAAAAGAGTTTTACAGTAATCAGTGGTGGTTTTTATAAGACATGGCTTTCTGCCCTCCATTTTCTGGAAGTTTCTGGGCGCTCACCCTTCAGCGCAGTGGAACTGACAACGAATGTAGATTATGTTAACATTTTCAACTCTCGGGGGCTGACGGTAATTTTAAAGATGTGATTTGTCGGAACTGTTCTTTTTCAATTAAATTGTCATTCAGCCAATCAGAGAGACAATCAGGCAGACAGCAAGTGGGCCAGTCAGTCAATGTGACTTGCCATCTCTCAACGAGGGTAGAAGGGTAGAATCTATGTTATCAGAATATATCATAAAAGTTATTTTGACATAAACTACGGAATCCTAGAATATTTTTTGAATGTCGCATTTTTTGAATGCCGCTATCTCAAGATCACGAGTTCGTTATTTAGTTATCTCGAGATCACAAAGCTTGTTTTCTCATTATAACGGGCTAATTTATCACAAGAAAATAACTCAAAAATGACTGTCTGGTTAATTTGATCACACTTGATTTCAGCCTTCAAGATCACTGTCATCATGTCAGGGAGGATTCATAACTGAACAGTAAGTCAAGGCATAAATGTGTAGTTTTTGTTTGCTGCAGTTACGTCATTAGAGCCTTTTGTTTTTTCGAGATAACGAGATAAATTAACCCGTTATCGCGAGAAAACAAGCTTTGTTATCTCAAGATAACGAAATAATTAACTTGTGATCTCAAGATAACGGCATTAAAAAAATATTATTAAATTCTCGGCTTCCGTAATAAACAAATGCATTCAGTTGACTTCCAAAATGGAGGTACATAAGGAACCGTTGTCCACAAGTTAGGGGCACAGCAAGCTAAGGTGCACACCATGTACTCAAGTCACAGCATTAAAAACCTATCTTTGTTGCATGTCATCCACCTCTATCCTCTTTAACCTATATTACTATTAATACAACAGTAGTGGCAACTGTAGACTGTATTTATTGTGAATCTATCCCGCATTAGGACTGCAGACAAGTTTTTCTTCAATGTTATGCATAGGAGCAAATTAATATACTGTCACACAAAACTCAAAGCTCTCTGCCGGCTATTGTACGCTATGTACTTTCAGTCAAACTTGCTTTTTTTAAAGACATTTCCTCTTGGGGATGGAGCCAAAGTGCAGCAATGACTCAGCAAGAATTCAGCAGGCAGGCAACATCTGTACTGCTGTTTCCTCTTCCTTAACTACGAGAATGAAATGAAGCAATAAAACACAAATAAGAATAAGAGTATATGTAAGATAATGATTTTATTATTTATTATTACGGTAAGTGCAGCCAATCATGTGACATGTATTTTTTATTTTTTTTAAACGGTGATAGATATCAGATACAGTCACAACTAGCACCTCTTAAGTCTTTAGCTGAACAGGGGGATGAGAGGCCAGAACGATGGACAAGGGCCAAAGAGTTATGAGATGACGCCATTATCGGCCTTCATTATCTTTTTTCATCAAAATCATCTCCCCGTGCACACACACACACACACACACACACACACACACCCCACCTGCACACACCTGTCCGTAGAAATACACAGAACTCTCCTGGAACCAGTGTGAAATCAGCGTTGTTGATATGCAAACAACTGGTGAGAGAGAAAGATAGAGATAGAGAGAGAGAAACAGAGAATGAAATAGGAAGATACTGAAACAGGAAATGACTGATGCTGATAAACACCTGTTGTCTATGAACGTGGAGCTTGCCTTGATCTCCAGCAGGACTGAAAACGTCTGACTCCCGGTGAGCCCGATCTACACGAGCCCTACTACTTATAATATTCCAGTCATACTGAACAATACACCTATCAAACATGCAAATGCAATACACAGAAAAACAAACGCGTTAGTTCGGACCAAAACCTGTGTTTTGTACTGTGCAACACGTTCTATCTGCTGGACTAACTTAATTAACTTACTTTTTTAACTTACTTTGCAGTTAATTATAACAAAAACCAGACTTCATTCTACCAGACTTCATTTTGATTTCATGAAGGACCTGCAGTCAAAGAAGCAAGAACAACATTTTTCCCAACTGACCTCAGAGAATCAGAACAATCCCAGATTCCATTATTTATCCGGCTGTTCCAAAGGGGATTGTTGGCTCCTCTCCTGAACTCTGCGAGAGCTTCGCTGCTTGTTTGTTTTCAACAAGGTCTCGAAAGTCAAAGTGTTTTATTTATCGAGCGCGCAGTATAACACGGGGTCATTCTGAACAACTACTTAGCTTTCATGCCCAAAATGTCCCCCCTCTCAAGATATTATGGTCCGTAACACTGCTGCCCCTGTTCTGAGCTCCTTTGACCCCGTTTCTTTGGCTGATCTGCATAAAACTGTGGTGTGTATGAAACATCAGACGTCATGCCACCCACCTCCAACATCCAAGCTATTGCCAACGCTTCTCAAAGCACAGGGTCTGTACCAGGGATGCGCGCGGCGCCGGGGCTAAAGTTGCCCCGAGCAACAGCCCATTTGCCCTCTTTGGCTGAGCTGCCCCTCTGGAGGAAAAATAATAATAATAGTAATTGTTTTATTATTGCGGGCATATTTTTGTGCCCTTTCTTCAGGTTAGAGCAGCAGCCCCTCAAAATGTCTGTGCGCGTCCCTGGACTGTACTTACGCAGGCTGTAGTTCAACCGCTTCTTAAAAAGCTTCATTTGGATCCGGATGTTTTGCGCAATTACAGACCAATTTCTAAACTCCCATTTCTGTCCAAGGTTTTAGAGAAAATACTTGACACCCAGTTGACGGCTTTCCCAAACAATCATTCCCTTTATGATGAATTTAAGTCTGTCAGTCAGTCTCCGACAACGGGGATTGCACCATCTTAGTCTCAAATGTATCCCCAAACATCAATCAATATCAATCAAAATCAATACACTCATTAGTCGTCTGTCTGACATAAACGTCTGAATTTTTTTGATGCTCAGTGACGACGAAACGGAATGAATTGTTTTTGCTGATGCTCACTTTCTCATCACATTTTAGAAAGATTCCTCAACAAGTTACATCCCGCACACATGCGTTCATGACTCACGGTGGATGATAAGACCCTCCATATGTCAAATGTGTCATAATAAGACACAATGATTGATTGTTTTAATGAAACCAAAAGGAGAGCAAGCGCATATTTAGGCATGTTGCTCATTGAAAAAAGTCATACGGTAATGTTTTTTCACTTATGATCCCTGCAATATGCTTTTGCTTGTGATTATTTCTTAACCAAAAGGTGCCTTTTATCAGCTTGCCAAAGTTAGACAATGTCTCGCCAGGCTGGATGCTGACAAAGTAATCCGCGCCTTTGTTTCAAGATAACTGCAGTGCTCGTCTCGCTGGCCTCCCACAGAAATCAGTTGAACGGTTACAACTCATTCAGAATGCAGCGGCTCACTTTCTTACCAGGACCGAGAAAAGAAGAACACATTCCCCCCTGTATTGACTTCCCTGCACTTCTTACCTGTTCGGTTTAGGATTTATTTTAAAATAGTATTGATTACTTTGAAGGCACGTCGGCCTGTCGGGGGCCTCCTAGGCTTCGGAACGGCCGAGGATCTCAGGCTTGTTCTACGTTTCTATGTCTCTCTTTCTATTCTTCTTTCGGTTGTTTCCTTTCCTTCTGATTGACGTTGTCATGGGAAAAATACAATCTGATGAACTCATGTAACTACTATTTATGTTTAGAAAGTACTGTGTGTTAAAATTATGTTTAGACTCTTGCAGTTTCCTGTTAGTTAGGTAGACGAAGCAGAAAGGCAGCCATAACTTTCTCTCTGCCTATGTACTTACTAGAGCACCTGCTGTTTCAAGGCCTGTCTGTGAAGCTAAGCTACAACTGTTAGAATTGTTATTGTACAGGATGATTAGAAAGCCACTGTGCTTTCTCTTCTCGGGGCCATTCCCTCTGACTCTCTGTCAGGGAGATGGTGGACCGGACTTTGACTATGGTAGCCTTCTCCTTAGAGGAGAAGAACCATATTAGTATA